>LAZJ01000370.1:124491-210893 GCA_006503525.1 Cryphonectria nitschkei | reverse complement strand
GGGGGGGGGGGGGGAAGAGAGCGCATCAGGGGCACGCCAACAGAATTTTCGAGGGGGAAGGCTTGCCTAATGTTGTGCTTCACGAAAGTATCGTGAGTTGATTATTTACTGTTTCCTTACGAAGCAACGCTTGGTAACACGGAAGACATGTTAACTTTTTCTTTTTTTTTCTTTTTCCTCGGTTGCGGCAAAAAGGAATGCTGATACCCGATGGCGGGATGATACTCCGAACCATGGCCCAGGCGTTTTATGATTAGGTATTCTGGATTGGAACTCATGTTGTTGTATGGGTACAATTTATCATCGAGTAATGCTTACAATGAAAAGTATTTAGCTTATGAGAATTGAATTCTCATCTTGAAATCTTGTTCTAAGTTCATGTCATTTGTGTGTTGAAATAGCTGATGTTGGTCACGAAGCTAGGGGAAGGGGCAGAGAAGTTGTGCCATCAATTCAGCATTGAACGCTGATTGGCATACTTTCACAACAAGCTGCGAGGTCATCTCAAGCTGTTAATATTTATTTTCGTAATGATCCGGACCCAAGACAAGAATGGGTTTGGAGGAGGGAGGGAGAAGGAGGGAATGGGCTTGCTGGTTTACGCAGGACCGTATTAAAGTATGTAGTTGAGATGTTGAAGTCTTCGTGGTTTATAGGGCTTGACATATGGTGATTGAGAAGTTGTCCGCAGAGCTGAAGAGACTACAGATGATGGCGAGCTCTCTTGATACTACTCTTCTGCACTACATGTATTCCATGCCCCTCCTCAAACTCCAAGGGCAACAGCTTCCCTTGTAGTTGATACACAGATGCTGGCAAAGGCCTGGACACTCAAGACACACCATATAGGCAATACATGAAAATGCATAAGAAAATTTTGGTTCTGCAAAGGTCTCATCATTGGCATCAAGTAGCTACTTCTTGGGAACTACTCCCACTCCCACCCCTCCTCGATGCATCATCTCAAATCCAGACAGACATTCGATTTTCATTCTATGCCACAACAGCCTTGACTATGACTTCAGGGGGGATGCCACAGTGACTGGTCAGAGAAAAAAGGTCTTCTCAACCCAGCATAGTCCCATGAGCCGGGACTGAAGGTCTCTGCGTGCTACTATTGGTCAGCCTCGTGCTTGTTCCCACGCGCGCCCTCATGGAGAGGACCCAGTCCTCTGCACAACAGACAAGATAGAGGATAATATGAAATTGAACAAGGTAGTCAGTACACACATATACACATGAGCGCCATCACCCACCCGCCCTGGATTTACTCAGAAGCGCAGAAGGGAGTCGGGTAGCCGGCCGGCCAGACGCAGAGGTATCCAGCCGTGTCAGAGCAGCTGGCGGCCTCCTCCCAGACGCCGTTGCTGCAGACGACGATGAGGGTGAAGTCGTTGCCGCAGTCGTAGCTGCCATCAGGGCTGCAGGCGGTGCCGGTGTCGACCTGGGCCAGGGCGGTGGTGGCCAGGACGGCGAGGCTGGAGAGGACACGGAGGAACTGCATGATGAAAAGGGGTTTTTGTTTGTTGTGTTGTTTCTGTCTTGTTTCAAAAGAGTAGATGTGTCTCTGGCAGTGCGATGCTGTTGAGGAGAGAATCGAGAGAGTTGGAGAGTTCGAGAGGAGTGTCTATGGGCGTATTTATACACATCGTTCCAGAGCCCAGTTCCGAGGCCCAAGGACGTGGTCTTGCCTTCTCGGCGACAGCTGATCCATCGTGTGTCTCCTCGATTGTCTCGTCTTTGGTTCTTTTGTGAATAGTTTCTCCTGACTGTGGCAGTTCACTGTCCTCTTTGTCCCACCGAGGAAATTGATCTGCAATGAAGTCCGAGGGTATTCGCGATCTCCATCATTGGGAAGGGTTGTTGTTGTTGACTAGAAGATGTTTAGACCGGCAGGCTATGCAGCCAGCTTAAGACATTCGGCGATGAGGATGATGACTACAGGCCCTTTTGTCAACGAAAAATACGCACGTATTTGTTTTTGTGTGGCCTTTGGGATACGGCATAATACCGACTCCCGACACTTCCCAAGACAATGCTTCACTTTTCCAAGTCCTGATGATCTTACATCTCATTGGGTGGTCTCTTGCATGACTGTGCAGACATGTTAAAAACGGTCAGGCTTTGTAAAGTCCCCGAGGAGCGAATCGTGTTCGCGGAAGACTCCCATAGCCCTTGAGTCCGGAATAGTCTACTTTCTGACATTCATGCCTACCTGGACTAGGGGTGGCCTTTGGTGTATCTGGATCGCATTGTAACGTTCGCGAGCCCGTAAGAAGTGTCTAGGTCATGAAGAAGAAGGCGGGATAAATAGTGATGGGGTGTTAATGATTCCATCGAGGGCCAAAAGGCCATGCTAATCACCTGCAGTAAGCATGAAGCATAAGCAATAGAGACACCGTGCCGTTCTTCTACTCCGTCATTGGCAAGCATACGGAACATAGGCATCCCCTCTCCCCTCCTTTGGGCCGGTCCTTGACGATCACGACCTCCCCCGAGCTTCCCGGTGTCGATGGTTCATATGAACTGGGCTGAATTTCACTTACGTACCAGTTTCTTCGTGTTCTGCAATACTGCTTACGGGGCTGGATCAGAATGACCTCAGGGAATACGGCGTGTCTGCCTTGGGGAGGCTGTCTGGGCTCTGAGGGACGGACGTGGTATCGGTTGAGATACTCTGCGGTGGTGCGGAGAAAGTTACGGCGGCTTTCTCGAAGGAAGCATTTTGAACCCCGGGGGGGGGGGGGTTAGGAAAAAGGAAGCAGGAAAATACCAGAAAAGACCTGATAATATGAGACGACAGAAGCTCATAACCAAGAGACAACTGTTAAGAAGACCACAAATGAGAAAAGACAGAACGCTTTGGGTTGGTAGTATGGCGTTGTTTTCTTCTTAAACATGCACGCACACGGGCACACTAGCAAAAGACCATACTTGCAAAAAGAAAAGAGAAGGGTATCATTCTGCTCACGGGCTCTCACCGGCCATCTCACTTGACTAAAGTCTGCTCTGCACCTGCTTTGCAGCGTTCCGCTCTCTCCTCTGCTCCTTGTCCCTCTTCCTCGCCTGGTTCATGCTCAATGGCGGCTCAAGGCTTTTCTTTCTGGCCTGTTCCAGACTCGTCTCGCTGACCTGGTCCAGCGCAAACTTCCCCAGCAGCCCATTCCGCCACCTCCTGACCACCCAGTCGGCCGCGCCCTCCAAGAACTCCTCTGACCCCTTCACCAGCTTTCCCGTGCGCCGCGCCACACCGCGCAGGAACTCGTGGACATCGTTGGTCGGCTCGTCGCAGTAGACACGGTAGGCCTGACCCGTAGGGTCCTGGCGGTTCAGGTGGTATAGTAAGTAGTCGGCGACGGTGACCCACGAGATCAGGCCATCCTTGACGCAGCCGACAAGGGCGAGCTTCAGCATGGCCTCGGCGTCGGAGACGAAGGGGACAAACACGCCGGGAGTGTCGAGGACGAAGACGCCCTCGGAGTCGTCGTCTCCGGCCAGGATGCGCACGGGTGTCCCGAGTTTCCTGGTTACACCGGGCTCGGCACCTGTGCGGGCGACCCTGGAGGCGCCGCCCGGGTTGGGCCGCCCTTGGGCTCGCAGGCGGTTGAGGAGGGTCGACTTGCCGGCGTTGGGCATGCCGACGACCAGCGCACGGAGGCCCGTGAGGCTGTGGTGGTCGTTGGATATGTTTCGGACCTCCTTGAGGAGATTCCTGGTGTCCTTGGTCTCGGTGCCGATGCCGTGAAACTGGACGACCGTGTTGAGTTCGTTCTTGTGAAACTTGTCGAGGACCTGCATGATCCTCTTCCCCTCCTTCTCGGCTATGAGGTCCCGATGTGTGTAGACGATGATACGAGCGCGGCCTCCAGCGCCGCCCATCATTGAACTTGGGCTCTGGTTCCCTCTCTGGCGGAAGTCCGTGTTGTACATGAGCGAGGACTCCAACATGGGGTTCCATGAGGTGAGTGGGACTCTCATGTCCCGACACTCGATGACGAGGCCGACATTGGAGAGAACTCGGCGCATTCGTGAGAGGGCCGCATTGTGGTGGCCCAGGAAATAGGACCGGATTATGGACTCAGATACATCAAAGGTCTGCCGGGGCACGAATGGAGAAGATGCTGCTGAGGCGATGGCGGCGGATGAAAAGGCGGTTTTGGCGGCATTGGCGGCTGCTTCGATCGTTGGTGCGGCCATCTCTGGGAACCTCCCCCGGGCTCTGAGCCTCGCAACAGCCCTAACTCAATGAAAAATTATGGTCCTCTTGGCTTGGTTATGCTCATGACTGCTCGGCTGTCTGAGAGAGGGGAGGTCTCTCGCAGGCTGTAGATGATGCTGTCTGATTCGAACCTGAGTAAAGGCAAAATGAAATTTTTCAAGAAACAAATAAATGGTACGAAGATAATTCAGCCTTTCGTAAGGAGGGAGAGAAAGTAGAAAAGGGAAAAAGGATTCGTGGACGAGACTCTATCCAGGTTGTCGTGACTTCAGTGAGAGTCCTCCAGATTGAATTTGATAAGTTGTTGAAAGAAAATAACCCTATCCCTAGTCCACCCTTCAGCTCTCCATTCCCCCGAAGCGTCCTCCGTCACGGCACCGACGACAAAGCCTGCCCTACGTCACAACCCATTATCGCTTATCGCTTATCGCTATCGCTCATCACCAGCAGCCTGCAGCGAGGTGGTTCTGTAGCTACTGTAGCTACTAGTGTGTGTTCCACACCCGCCTAATTGTTCGTACTACTTTACTTAAGTACTTGCTATTTACGGCCATTCGGAAGAGGACATTCATCCTCATTTCTTCTCCCAGGGGCCTTGCGTCAAGCCAGAGCTGCCACAAGAGAAGAGAGCCATACACAGCACATGATGGTTTCCATCCGACCAGCGCGCTGCCTAGGTGCAGCATTCCTGCGTCCTCAGACAACCGGTGGTGCCTTCAAGCTCGGTGCCCGGTCCCGCGCTGTGCCCGTTCGGCACAAATCCGGCCCTTACGGCTATACACAGGCCAAGGCCCTGGTCTTTTCAAAGCCAGGAGAGCCGACTGATGTGTTGAGGTGAGTCTTGTCTTCCATGTTGGATTGCCCAGGTCTCGTTCTCTCTCTTGGTGGAGACGGGAGAAAAAAAACACACGACACACCCACACACATGTGTATAGACCGAAGGGAAACTGCCTGTAGACTAACCGAACCCCTTCAACACACAGCCTGCACACGCACTCCATCTCCCCCTCCCTGCCCTCCTCCTCCGTCCTCGTCCGCACCCTCGCGGCCCCCGTGAACCCAGCCGATGTCAACACCATCCAGGGCACCTACGGCGCCAAGCCCACCTACACGACCGTCCTGGGCACGGCCGACCCGACCTCAGTGCCCGGCAACGAGGGCTGCCTCGAGGTCGTGGCCGCCGGCACCGGCGTCCGGCACCTCAAGAAGGGCGACTGGTGCATCCCCGCCGCCACGGGCTTCGGCACCTGGCGCACACACGCCCAGGTCGACGACGCCGACACCACGCTGCTCCGCGTCGACCGCGCCGGCCTGAACCCCACCCAGGTCGCCACCGTCTCCGTCAACCCCTGCAGCGCCTACCGCATGCTGCGCGACTACGTCGACCTGATCGGCCTCTCCGTGCGAGCCTTCCAGCGCGACGCCGGCGCCGAGGGCGGTGCCTGGTTCGTCCAGAACGGCGCCAACAGCGGCGTCGGCCGCGCCGCCATCCAGCTCGGCAGGCTGTGGGGCCTGCGGAGCATCAACGTCATCCGCGAGCGCGAGGGCGATTCCGCTGCCACCGAGGCCCTCCGCCGGGAGCTGCTCGACCTCGGCGCCACCGTCGTCGTCACCGAGGCCGAGTTCACCGACCGGTCCTTTGCGGCGCGGCTCAAGGAGGAGATCACGCGCAAGGGCAAGGACCCCGTCATGCTGGGGCTGAACTGCGTCGGCGGCAAGAGCGCCACCGCCGTGGCCAAGTGTCTGGGCGAGGGCGGCACCATGGTCACGTACGGCGCCATGTCGAAGCAGCCCGTCATGCTGCCGACGGGCCTGTTGATCTTCAAGGACCTGCGGTTCAATGGCTTCTGGCTGAGCCGCTGGGCGAATGAGGACCGCGAGGGTAAGAAGCAGACCGTGAACGAGATCCTCGGCTTGATCCGTGATGGCAAGTTCAAGGATGCGCCTGTGGACGAGGTGAAGTGGGATTGGGATACCGAGGCCCATGTGTTGAGGGAGGCGGTGCAGGGCACCCTTGGTGGGTTCAGGGCCGGCAAGGGCATCTTCGTGTTCGGTGACACATAAAGGGTCTTGTCGCTCAGAGGCCAAGAGAAGAGGGGACTCTTTACAGTGTACAAACCAAAACAAGAAGAGGCGCACAGAGCTGCTGTGAGAGCGAGCATGTATGGTAATTTCGAGGTCCAACAACCCCATGGTGGGTGGGTATCAACATTTATCTATCTCCTGAATAGAGCACGACCCGTGGCCTCTGGCGTCCCCTGGGGAGGAGGGGGCGGGGAGGTCTCCCAACTTTCAACTCAGTACCGTTCATCCAAGAGTACTGGTAGAAGAGGAGAAAGACAAAAAGAAGAAGAAAAGGTGAATAGGAAAATAAATAAAGGTACAAGAAAGAAGCTTGCCACAAGACTGCTTGCTTGGAGACGCCTCGTTTAGGCTCTGAAAGCCTGCGTCATCGCATGGAATCGATCAATCATGACGCCCGAGAAAGCATACAGGTTATCATCAATGACCCTCGCGAGATGGCGCAGCGCGTTCTCCTCGTTCAGCTCTAGCTGCAGCCTCTCCTTGACCTTGACGACCGCCTTGTCCGGCTCGAGCCTGATGTCCGGGATGTTGGCATCCACCATCAGGCTGAAGAGGTTCAGGATCAGGTTGCTCGACTTGCGCAGGGCCGAATATGCCAGAAAGCAGTATTGCTTGAACTGGTTGTACTGCTCGCTGTTGGTCCCGCCCATGGCCTCCACCATCTCATTGGAGATTTTCATGGCCGGCGCAAAAGGTTTCGGGTCACGGCCCAGGATGAACCCAAAGTCTGCATGAAAAAAGTGGCCGTCCGGTGCCAGCAGCAGATTGTCAAGGTGGCGATCGCCCACGCCTAGGATGTACGTGATTACGCAGTACCCTGCGCATGACCTCACAAACGCATCCATGGCCTCCTTACGGATCCCGAGAGGCGCATTGTCGTCTGGATTGTTCTGCTTGAGATATGTCAACGCCACCGGACCCTTATTCTTGTACTTGGTCACAATGGCCTGGAGGGGCATCGACGGGATAAACTGCGAGAGTCCTGCACTGGTGCTTGTGGCCAAGATCCTATATGGTGTGAGCTTGAGGTCGAGGTTCTCCTTCAGCAAGAGCTGGTCGAACAGCGTGATGATTTGGATCACGAGCTGGTCCTGCCGCAGGTCGTCCCCTGTCTTGAAGATGACGGGGTAGGTCGAGCCGGTTGTGGTCCTGAACGCCACCTTGATGGGATGCAGTGATGATTTGAATACGACTGTCTCCTGTGGAGCCACACCCACGATCTGCACAGACGGGTCCAGAGGCAGGGGCAGCGGCGGGTCGATGGTGACGAGCTCATTCTTCGGATCTGCAAGGAAATGCTTGACACGATCGGTTCTCCTAGGGACTGTCTCGTTTGACAGCTTGATTTCCGTCGAGATCTTGGATAGGATGGCGATCCATTCGGCCTGCCGCAGCAGAGTCTTCCTCGTCTCTTGACCGTCGGGCTGCTTCACAAGCTCGGCCATGAAGTCATATGCGATCTTCTGGAACATCTTTCTGACCTCGGGCGGCTGCTCGTCGCTGGTGTCGTCGCACTCCACCATGACGTACCAGTAAAAGTAGTTACCCAGAACGAAGTTGCTGACTGCGCGGCTTATGAGAAATCGAGCGAGTGATGAGTCTTGTATTGCATCCTGGTTCGAGTCAGTCGATATGTGCTCGAACTTGAGCGCCTGCACAAGCTGCAGCAGATACAGCAAGAGCTCATCGTCGTCTGCCTTGTGAAGCCGCTTCACAGCATAGGCCCTCACGGCCGTGTTGTCAAAGGTCGGCCCGAGTAATTCCAAAGCGTCGTCGACGTCGACATCGGTCCATTTAGCTAATACTTGGACAGCCTGCTTCGACTCGCTCTGGTCTGTCCAGTTGACAGACTTGACGAACTTAGTAAGAGCTCGCTTGTCACGGGTCAGATGGTATCGGAACTTCCACACCAGGTCCTTCTCCTCGGGAGACAGTGGTTGTGTCGGCGAATACTCTAGGATGTTGTTGAGTTCGTCTCGGGTCTTGGCGTTGGGCTTGAGGTCTTTATCCATGATGCCGTGTCTGTGTTGACTTCTCACAAGTCTTCTGTGCTTGCTCTCTGCCGGGTTGTCACGATGGCCAACTTCTGGATCGTATACCCGGATGAGTCGGCCGCCGACCCCGTCCGAATCACCCACCCCGTTAATACCAGGGCCATACATGACTTCGGGCGGGGGTTTCAGTTGAATGTGGGACTGCGATGCCGACATGTGCTGTAACGAGGATATCGGGGGTGGCGGGTACTCGTGGTCTGCGAAGACGACAGGAAAATCAAAGCGAGGTAACTCCACGTTGAGTGTGAACTTGGAAGGCCCAGGGCTCTGCTCCACCCCGTTTCCAATCATGTCTGTCTTTTTATCCTTCCTGGCTTCTGTAAGCTCTTTATGCGCCCGTGCTCTCTGCAATTCCTTCACAGAGGTCCTGGCAACCTGGGCATTGCGCTTCTCAAACCCTCTGAACACAAGCTGATCGAGCCATTCCACCTTTGGTATCTCGCCCATCTCATGCTTCTTGAAGAGAACTTCCATGCGGTCCATCTCCTCGGCATCTTTGTCAACGATAATGGTTTCGTCCCTCCTGCCCGTCTTTGGTTTGTCAGGCCGCGCAGGAGTGGTTGTATTGTCGCTGCCATCGGCGGGCTTATGTCTGTGGACATGGCACTTTTGCCGGCCCTTCTGGACCTGATTATCCTTGTCAAAAAGAGGCAGGGTCGTGCCTCCAAATGGAATTGCATGGCCTTGGGCGTTGTCGCCCCCGGTCGGAGACAGGTCCCAGATCGTGATGGCGAGATATGAGTTGATCGGGAGAGTCGAGTAGTTGATCGGTAAGGTAAGCCACTCATTCCATCTCCTCTCGGTTCGAAAGGCTTTATATGAGGTTTGTATGGGGACGGTCAGAGGTTTGGAGCCAGCCCAGACCTGCACGGTGACATATAGATCGGAATGGGGGCTCGTATTCGATCCTATGTGACGAAGCTCTGATTTGTCGAGGAGCGTTGAGAAGAGGAACGGTGTCTCGGCGCCATCAAGATTTATTCTGATCAAAGTATCTGGTCAGCTACCTAGAGACCTGCACCAAGTGACAAAATGCCGACTCGCCGTCCGAACGTACATGCGGATCTTGACGGGAAAGTGCACTGTTTCCGAGCTCGCAAACGAGAACGGCTCCATCGTCTGTCGCCTCGCCATCACCAGGCAGGCATAGCATGTCGCAGTAGGCAGACCAGAAGAAGGGACGGAGTGGTGGTTTCTCACTGCTTCGAAAAGTGGTGCGGACGTTGAGTGAGGTCAAAAACAAGCAACAAACATTCTACCCTTTATGTTGTGCTACGTAGTAGCTAAACTACAGTGGTGTTGGAGGCGTTGAACCTCATATGGCACATGCAATGGTACTTGACAAAGCAGGCAAGGAAGCAGGCATCCGCCCCCACTGAACGGACCCTTGCCCGCCAGAGATCCCTGTAGACGAACCCCTGTGGCGGCCACTACAAACCACCCCATCCCCATACCAAACCCACTATATACTTTCATTGTGCGACGCGCCTCGACCTGTCAAGACGCGTTTCGGCACTCTTCTTTTCATCGTCTGTCTACTTTGTAATTGAAACAGCCCATATTCCACCGGGTGATCGTACATCCAGCCACCAGACTTCTTGTTTTTCCTTCGATTTTCCATTGAATTTCCCCGGATCTGGGTGATTCAGCCTCCTGAAATCATGTCTGCATCATCCTCAGACGATGACCTCGAGGCCTATGACCCTGACCAGGATCTGGCCGAGCGGCGCCAGATCCAACGGGGCATCCGCGCTTTGGAGCGTGACATGCTGGACAATGCCGAAGAGTATCTCGTCCCAGGTTCAAAGCGTATCGAGGAGACACTCAAATCTCTCAATGAAATCTCGAGCAATATTAAGCAGACCACCGAAGCTGCCATCGACTCCAGGGCCCTGCTGACCCTCGTCGACCTCAACCACCGCAAGCTCCAGCGCATGACCGCGGGCCACCTAAGCACTGGTGTAGACCCAGACGAGTTCGTGTCCAAGTGCATCACATACATGCGCAGGGCCGCCGGGATTGAGGACGATGAGAGTGAGGAGCTCACCTACACCCAACGTCGTAGGAGGGGCGGCCCTGCGCTAAATGGACATGGCCACGAGAATGACGGGATTGATGATGACGATGATGCTGGTATGGACTATGAGGACGGCACGGCTGGTGACACGTTAAATTGGTCGCACCTGGGTCGGTTTGCGTGTGTACCGGCCGGAAGGAGGCCGCCGCTATCAGGACACCTGCTCGGTCCGCTGAGCGTGGAAAAGAAGACGCGCGAGGTCGTGGCTAGATCGGCGCCACTGCGGTTGCGCGACCTGCAGGAGGTGCGGCCTCAGGTGTTGAACACTGAGGATCTTTCCCAGAAGGAGAACGATCTGACGGCGATTTGTAATCAGATCCTGAAAGAGCTCAAGCGCGCGCTGAGGACCGCCATATCTGAGGTGCAGCGGGTTCATGAGGATGATACGATGGATGACCAAGATGTTGTGGCGGCCATGGAAAGGGTCGGACTGACTGATTCTGGCAGCCTCGACCTGGTACGGTTCTGTATCAACCCAAGGTCCTTTGGACAGACGGTTGAGAACATGTTCTACGTCAGTTTCCTCATAAGAGAGGGTATGGTGGAGATGAAGTACGAGGAGAATGGTCTTCCGTCACTATGTAAGTGTGGTTTTATCCCACAAGACGTCCTTCCCTGCTAGCTGGTTCTAATTCGACCTGTTAGGTCCGTCTGAAGCAGCCGAGCGAGAGACGCCAAATATCCCGAATAAGAACGCAATGAGGCGTCAGGCAATCATGTCCATCGACATGCCGACGTGGAGGGACCTGATCGCGACTTTCAACATCAAAAAGCCAATGATCGAGCACCGTTATGAGGCCCAAGACCAACCCGGAGCTCGAGGGTGGTACACGTGATCATACCTGATCAGCTGCATCCAGCTCCACCAATTCTCAGCAGATCTGATGTTGTAAAGCGTGGTGTTTACACAAGACATGACTAGAACCTTGACAGCATTTGGGCAGGCCAAAGTGTGGATGGGGATTGTTGATTCCGCTCCCGTTATACATCTGAATGAGCCAGGGATGACTGAATTGCTTGCTCGGGCATTGTGCGCTTGAAGGAGCTCTTAAGAAACCACTGTACATATTAGCTTGGCTCCGTTATTACATGGCCAGCCTGGGTCATACTGCCAGCATAGACTCGTGGTCATGCAGAGTTATGTCCAGACTTTTGAGCTGAGGCCCAAGTAAGTCAGTCCAGCCTATACAGAGGGCCACAAAACCTCATGCAAAGATTTGCTCTAATCTCTGTTGTATAGTGCCAAGACTGTTCATTCCATACAGGAATATATTGCTGCAATGATCAAAGAAACGACAGTCTACGTCCGACGTCAGATTGGCAACACCGCGATAATGTCGCCTTCATGAATTTCCGGCAGAACAAATGATGTTTCAACCTATCGATGAGACTCTTCCTGTTTTTGAGGGGTTTTCTGTCTTCTTCAAATTCAGTTCCTCCCCGACTTCTTCTTTTCTTTCTTGATAAAGGTTGTTCCTTTCACAATGTTGCTTTGTTTTCCCATCCACGACTTAGTCCAACCACTTTAAGTGGTAGAAACAACAAAGACTTGATACTCCACTCTTCATCACGCCTCGCCATTTCCGTCAGCTTTTCACCAGAATACCACCGCAAGTTGGTGACCGTCCTTTATTCGAATACGTTGACAAACAAAAATACAAAGACAATGAAGAGTTACCAAACATAGAGTTTTGGGCCGTGGGACCTAGTATGTCCTCGGCAGAATGGCAGGCCAAGTCACCAGGGAGACGGTTCCCTCGATTCGTGCCGGAAGATTGCTCTGGAGACTGCTGTGAATAGGGGAGGTGGACTATCAAGAAGAGGCCTCCTCATCGTTACTGGTTCAACAATCCGCTTCCTTGAGAGAGCCTGGCTTGGGCATAACTCAGTGTCAAGATGGCCGACGAAGACAACAATCACCACCAAAGGCCACGCGCCTCCTCTCTATACAGTCCACGAGCTGAACCGGGCCGGCCCACAAGTTCTGGCAGCGTGTCCACACCCTTTACGAGGCGCATGGAAGCCTGGCGGTCTTCTAGGCCTCCATCGCGATCTGGCATAGCAGACACGGGTAGCGCGCCGCACACGCCGTACAGTGGGAGAATGCCTCTCAGCGGGTTCTTGTCGCAATACAGCCCATTTGGTAGGCACACCGACGTGGGCGGAAGCCCATCATCACCGGCGCCTGTGAGGGGCGGCGTGAGCCTGTGGCAAGAATTGAAGGAGGTGGATGAGTCTGAGGATGCTACGACGCCGAGTGATGCCAGGAGTCCTTCGCTAAGGGGTAACGATGGCCAACACGACCTGCCCAAACTGCACAATCCCTCTGCAACACCCTCATCTGACGACCGATCGCCAGCCATCGAAGCCCAAGAGACCGAGTCCGTCAATCCTGCCAGCGACGGTCCCATGCAGGCACATCAAGGTGGCCGGCCGCGGACGCCGACAGAACGCAGCAGACGAACAACACCGGCCTTGCAGCACACCCTCAGCGACGTGAACGCCACCATGACCCGCGCAATGACCAGCCGCGCTACCATGTTGAAGCCCCTGCTTGACCGCCTCCGCGAGGCCAGGCTGTTCACGGACATGGGGTCCCTGATGGACGTGACGCTGAGGGCACAGAGTAATTTTCGCCCTCTGGATATGGAAATAGTCGAGCAGTTCGCGGAGAGGTTCATTGAGGATTTCCGGCACAGACTCGATTACCCAGGGGCTGGGCCTGTTCTCCCCGCGGAGACACGAGATCAAGTGACGGCCGAGATGAAGGCCTTTAGCACAAGGATGAGAAGTCTCATGACGGAGGTGGCCGCGAGAACCCTCCAAACCGATGCAGACACCATCCGGAGTATCTGCGTGGATCTTAATCGCTGTATTGGCGTGAATGCCGGCCGGCCCGGAAGCGCAGGGCGGCCACGGGGGCGATCCGACGCCAGGACACCGGCTCTCACACGCAGGACGTCACAAATTTCGACACTTTCTGGGCCGGAAGGTGTTTCTAGCTCGCTGAGCAGGTCGCTGGATCGCGAACGGCTGTATGCCATGTCGCACGCTGAACTGGTTGATTTCACCCTGGCGCGAGACCAGGAGCAAAACGATCTGCTCGACGAGATGAGAGATCACCTGGAGACGTATGAGGAGCGCATGGTCAAAGTACAGGAGGAGAATGACACGGCACACGAGCAAATGTTGAACCTGCGGGCCGAGATCGACTTAGAAAAGGCGACGGTGCACGAGTTTGGCAAACATGGCCTGGACATCAACGGCAACAAAGTGACTACGCCACGGGAGCAGGATCAAGAGCCTCACAATCATGGCACAGTTCGCCTCGAGCCAAGAGTTCGGTCTCGCTCGCCTCGCAGCCAAGCACGGAGCAGCGGTAGTTTCATCCCCTTTCCTGATAGATCGACCTCGCCGCAAGTCTTCTCGACGCCTACGAGGGAGAGAATGAGCTCGCTGGCCGCCCTTTTGGACGAAGACAATGACCAAAAAGAACAAGACTTTGCAGACCTTCAGAGGATCATCGCGTTGCTGAATGATGAGGATGATTTGATCATAGGCTTCATCGACAGAACCGCCCAGCGAGCCGCTCTGTCAACCAGGACTGTTTCTGAATCGGATGCCATGCAGTCATCACCTGAAATCTCATTACATCGCGCGTCCACGAGCTCCGCCGCCGCCGCCGCCTCGGACGATCTGACCAAGGAACAGCTTCAGACGCGCCTCAGAATAGTGGAGGAAGATCGGGATGCCCTCCAACGAGAGAGAGACACTCTCTTCGAACGAGCGATTCCTGACCACAGTATCGATGATCTCGGACCTAGAGACCAGGAGCGCATCGCTTTCTTTGCTGAGCGCGCGCTAAGTTTCATCGATAAGTATCTGACCGAATTCGTTCGGTGCAGTCAAAATCTATCCCTGTTCGCGAGGGTTGTGGTTGAGGTGGGCAGAATGGATATGGGGCAGCAGACTTGTAGCGATGAGCTCCAAGCTCTGCTCGAGACCAACAGGAGGATCTCAGATTTGAGGCCGACACCGTATGAACGTGGACCCCAAGGAGATGGGCGATTCAACAAGCTGGAGGCATACCAAAACGCCTGGCTGCCTAACGTTGAGGAATTCCTGAATCACTTTGTCACACTTTTTGACGATGTGCAAAATCTGACCGCGAAGGCTCGAGCATGGGATATTGCGAATCCTAGACCTATCCAAAATGATCAGCCAAGGGAACCTTCAGTGCACGACAGCATGCTAAGTGGCCGCAGCCCGAGCCTCTTGTCACGCGCAGCATCCAGTATCTCTGACTTACTCTTTGGTGCGGAGGATGCTGATCAGCCACAAGAATCCGTTTCTAGAGGCACAGAGGGGTCAGGTACAGAACAGCCTCTGCACCGCAACGACTGCGAGGCAGCCGTGGCATCCCCTGTGGGCATCTCCGTTTGCACATGCGGTATAAGCAACACGGACGAACAGCAAGGGAAATCAGCCAGATCCCACAGCTCTGGTAGCTCTCGCGTGAGCTTCGCAGATACTCAGGGCCAGCTGCTTGTCACCACGACCCCTCACATGCTTCCCAAGGGCATTCTCAGAAGGTCGTCTACGAGGCCTCGATCACTGGATATAGGCCGTGCTAATTCGAGCCGACAAGGAACCAAGTACGCGGCAAGAGGCACTCCGTACCCGTTCTCAATGCCGGAAGGCCACGCGGCACATTCAAGCTCGGTGTCCTTGCCAGCGACATTCAGTTCAACCAGAGATCAGCAACCAACCCGCCGCATTTCGGACCATATTATCGCTAGCAACGAAGAAGCAGGTGGGCCAACAATTGTCCAGCAGTCTGATGACCTTGAGCGGCCGTCTTCCATGTCTCAGTATCCTAGAGGTCTGAATTCCGGGGGTTTGCTGGGCCTGATCAGTGGGACAGAATCTTATAGGGCGTCTCGCGGGTCTGCCTCTTCGCCTACTACGACTGTGTCGGAGCAACACAACCGAAGGTTGTCATATTCAGCATCCCTAGACCGGAATTTTCACGGTGCATCGCAGGGCTCATCATCACCTCCACCGTCTCATTTCTCTTCCCATGAATCACCCTCCGGGCCCTCTTTCTACAGTGCTCCGGAGCATGAACCCGACAGGAAGCCTGAGGACAGATCACAGGATAGAACGCGGCCCGCAGGCCAAAACGTCCCAGAGGCAGGGCAACCGCAAGAGGTGTCAGCTCATAATCAGAGCCCTGCCCAGAGATCGACCTCTCAACAGCGAGATGGTCAAAGTGGCGAGGGAACCCCGGGGCCTCGGCCTGTGGGAGGACAGCTCGAGAGCGGAGGCGCTGGGCCACAGGAAGGTCAGAAACACGCGGCCGAGACTACAGACGGACTGCGACCGCCTCTTGGTGATCAACCTCGCAGACAGTCGGAGTCTCAAGAGCCTAGTGAGAGCGATGGGAGTAGCGGAGGAAGACGCTGGAGTGCACGGTCGGATTCTTGGTCGCCGCAAGCTCATGATCCTGCACACGCGCCTCGACCCAGTCCTGAGCGGCAGTTCTTGCGGTTGGTGTCGGATTTGTCCAGCTGGCTCACCTACCGGCAGCTTTTCAACCTCTGGGCCATTGTCTGTTTCCTCGCGGTCCTCGTGTGGTCCTACCTGAGGGTGGCTCTGGAGCTGCTGACAATAGGGGTAGCGAGGCCGCGTCGCGTACGTGTCTTGCCGGCAGAAGAGATGCTGTCGCTGGCGCTGTGGTGCATCCTCGTCGGTCACTTGACCATGCTGCTCGCGATCGGCGAGGAGAGGAGGCTGTGGCTGGCCGCCAACCCCACGACCGCAAGTTACCTCAGGGGGTTGAGATACCGAAAGGCGTACCCCTGGTGGTTGCCGTACGATGTAGACTTTGCATTGCTGTCCCCGGCTCTGAAATCGTGGAGTGTATGGCTTCACCAGCTGTACTTTCGCCGTGGTCTGAGGAGCTCAGGTAGCTTTGGGCCTGTGACCAACATGTCACCTATGTGAGACTTAGTGCGAACAAGATTTGAAGTGGAGGAGAGGCGGAAGTGTAGCGATCAACACGGAAGGCAAGTGATGTTGGGGGTAAGGGAGGGACTTTGTCTTAACATAGCGTCGTCATAATAGATATTACACTATGTAGCCTGCCACATGCTCCGCTTATGGAATGGTTTTACTATCAGCGTCTTTACAGTCTTTGATATGTTCCAGTGTCTATCGAACCAGTCATATCGAAAACAGTCATCAACATCAATGCAACTCCTTGGATTTAACAATATCAATACAACCGACGTGATAGGTTTCAACTAGTGGGTCATGAGTGATAGTCTGGGCTCAAGATCATAATTAACATCTAGTTCTCATGATCGTTGCAGAGTGGTGCTTCAGAAAAAGGTCTTGGGGTTTGGGGAACGTGATGAATGTCTCGAAAAGGGCCCGAGGGTCCTGGTTTTAGGGGGGCACGTGGACTTGCTCGACTCCTACCAAGCTACCTCTTGACCATCTATTTGGTGTAAGATTACCCCACGATCTGCGGGCCATCATCTTGGTGCTGGCGCTACCTCTGGTCTAGCCTACTATACGTAATACTCGTCGTAAGTAGCCGGTTCAGTGGTATCTGCCAACTCGTCAGGCAACAGAACAGTATGCAGAATCCCACTGATGACAGGCATTCAACTCGTTCCGTGAGGCGAGTGAACTGATCTACTGCACTGCAGGCACAGGCGAAGGGGATGAACAGAGGTAAGAGTCAGCACGGCAGGGGCACTCGACTGGACTCGAGAATGCCATCTGTAACGACAATGGATTTGTTAGGTTGGGGTGGTGTGGGGGGCCCACACTTTATCCCACCCCAAGTACTATGGTAAAGGACCCTTCTTGCATAATCACTGCAGCACAGCGAGAAGAGAGCGATAATGCTGCGTATCGGTTGCAGTGTGGTACCTGATGTGGGTGGGGAACTGATCGCCATCTTTCCTCGCCGTCGCCGTCGCCACGGGCAGGGCATCTGACAGCTGATCACTGATAGGTGTTGGTGGTGGTGCAGTTGACTCGGGAATCCGTATCTGTGTTCTATGTGATGTTTGGTCCGTTTTATCTTGCATAAGTACGTGCTTGGCTATCTTGAGTCGGGGTATCGGTGGTGTGGTCCCGTGCTTATTAGTCTGTACGTTGTACAAAGAAAGGACGAGGGGGAGAGGGAGAGACAGAGAGGCGAACCATGACCAGGCAGTCTCCACGCTGCGGCAAGGAAAAGGGGTGGGAGAAGAAACGGTGAATCTTTCCAACTATTATGATACAGTGTTTACTATCTAGGCAAAAGAAGACAGGAACCACGTTGATGTGCATTTCAGCTCTGATACTGCGGTCAAGACCGACTGGTACCAAGTGTCGTCCTCCTTCTCCTGCTGTCTCTGTTTCCTCGGCTCCTTCCTATTCACTACGACATATGGACCACTGAGCACGACAAGTACTGGCTTACATAGTCGATCCATAACATGTACTTTCAGTACTATGGTAGCATATCGTTCCGCTTTCGGACGCTCCGTCCCAAGAGGTGACTCCCTTCTCGTGGTGGTATCCAGCCGTGTCAGCAGACCAGGCAGAGAGAGAGGCAGAGCGCAGAGCGCCCAGGCCTGCCAGGCTATTGTGGCTAGGTACCCCGTAACCTCTCTAGAGTGCTGGCATCATAGGTGGGTCCGACAGCTCCTCCTGGCCCCACCAGGGCGAGGCAGGCGCCAGCTGTCGTGACTCTTCCGTACCCCCCGGCCAGTGCTGCGACAATAACCCCCAGTGCCACTTCCAGTGCTGCTCCTTCCCAGCAGCAGCGCTATTACCCCAGCGCCCCATGCCCCTGCCATATTGCTCATAGTACTGTACGGTACATAAGCTACCCCGGTCGCCCAGGAGCCAAGTGTTAGGCTTACTAGCCGTGCTTTCTCAGCCATCGTCTGAGGGCGCCTGGTACTCCATACCCCGTCTCTGCACCTGGCTCGAGGCTCGGGCTTGCGGGTGCACACCACATCAAGGTACCTAGCAGATGTACCTGGTACCTTTCTTACTAACCCGCTCTTGGCTCCCTGCCTCCCCCGGCCCTGGGAGATCCATCCCAGGTAGGTCAGTCGTCATTCCAAGTGGGCGGCGATAACGAGGTGGTCCCGTGCCTTGTCCTTTATCGCTTGTCACAGTCGCTGTTGCAGCTTGTATTGCGCATGCGCAGCGCAGCCTTCCTGTTAGCCTCAAGCTTCCCCAACCTCCGACCTGACTCCTGCTCCTCATCTATTACCCTCTCGCTCTCTCTTCTCTTCCCTCTCATCTTCTCTTCCTCCTCTTTCTTCTTCATCACCAACAACAACACAACCTGAACTCCCCGTTATTCTTCCTTTTTGCATTACCTCTTGGGCTTCCTCATTCTTCTTATCCCCTTTCCTTTCCCGGGCTTGCCTCCTTGCTGCCCTTTTGTAACCTGACCAGTCGCTGGTAGACCCACGAGCCCTTCCTTATCTCTATCTCCTTGCTCTCCATCACATCATCATCACCATCATCACAATGAGAGGCCTCGCCGCCCTCTCTTTTGCAGCCACTGCTGTGGCTGCCGTCGTCCCTGCCTTTGGGACTGAGACCATCCACAACGGTGCCGCTCCTTTGTTGTCTTCCGTCAATGCCGAGGTCATCCCGGACCGTTACATCATCAAGTTCAAGAGCCATGTGACAGATAAGCACGCCAACGACCACCACGTCTGGCTCAGCTCCGTTCACAGTGCCAACCAGGAGGCTCACGAGCTGGAGCTGCGGAAGCGTGGCCAGTGGCCTATCGAGGACGGTTTCACTGCCTTCGAGGGCTTGAAGCACAAGTACTCCATCGGCGGCAGCTTCTCAGGCTATGCTGGCCACTGGAGCGAGGACACTATCGAGGCCATCCGCTCCCACCCTGATGTGAGTCTTTGTTCTCCTATGATCTCTTCTTTACACCTTATTTGTGGAGAGAGCACAGCGGCTGACTGAGGTTTCTGGTGACAGGTCGAGGCTGTCGAGCATGACACGATCGTCCACACGATGGAGTACAAGGTGGAGGAGTCCTGCAATGGCGAGACTGAGAAGATGGCTCCCTGGGGTCTGGCTCGTGTCTCTCACCGGAACACCCTCTCGTTTGGTACCTTTAACAAGTACCTGTACGCAGAGGACGGTGGTGAGGGTGTCGATGCCTACGTGATTGACACTGGTACCAACATTGACCACGTCGACTTCGAGGGCCGTGCTTCGTGGGGCAAGACTATCCCTAAGGGCGATGCTGATGCCGACGGCAACGGTCACGGTACCCACTGCTCTGGCACTATTGCTGGCAAGAAGTACGGTGTTGCAAAGAAGGCCAACGTCTATGCCGTCAAGGTTCTCCGGTCTAACGGCAGCGGCACCATGGCTGATGTCATTGGCGGAGTCGACTGGGCTGCCTCCAACCACCTTGAGCAGGTCAACGCCGCCAAGGATGGCAAGCGCAAGGGCTTCAAGGGCTCCGTCGCCAACATGTCCCTCGGCGGTGGCAAGACCAAGATGCTTGATGCTGCTGTGAACGCCGCCGTCGAGCAGGGCATCCACTTTGCTGTGGCTGCCGGCAACGACAACGCTGACGCCTGCAACTACTCACCCGCTGCTGCTGAGAATGCCGTGACCGTCGGTGCTTCCGCCATCGACGACAGCCGTGCCTACTTCTCCAACTACGGCAAGTGCACTGACATCTTCGCTCCCGGCCTCAGCATCCAGTCTACTTGGATCGGCAGCGACCACGCCGTGAACACCATCTCTGGCACCTCCATGGCATCTCCTCACATTGCTGGCCTCCTGGCCTACTTCCTGTCCCTCCAGCCTGCCAAGGACTCCGAGTACTCTCTGGCCGCCATCACTCCCAAGGAGCTCAAGAGCCAGATGATCAGCCTCGGCACCTCGGGCGCCCTCTCTGACCTGCCCAGCGATACCCCCAATGTGCTTGCCTGGAATGGCGGCGGTTGCAGCAACTACTCCGCCATCCTCGAGGCTGGTGGATACGCCGTTCAGTCCAAGAGTAAGAGCATCCTGTCGTCCGTTTCCGACAAGGTCGCCGAGGCTGGCGAGTCTCTGGCCGATAAGGTCGACAAGCTCTCCGAGAAGATCCACGAGCTCGTCGATGAGGAGCTCAAGGAGTTCATGGACGAGATGACCGTGTAAGGACATGGGTTCAGTGATAGAACATCAAGCGCTACGCGTTTGGCAGGATATTCATTGTCATCATCATCATAATCATCATCTTGGTCGTCGTCATCACCCCCCCCCCCGTCAAGGGCGGGCTTGTCTTGATACAGCGTCGAGGATAAGACGCGCCATGACACTCTGACAAGCAGAGAGTGGCCCGTCAACACTGACACCGCACACGGATGGGAGTTCTCATGGTTTTTTTTTTGTCTTCCCTTTCTTTTGCGATGTGTACGTGCGTGCAGTCTTGTTGGCTTGGTCTGATCAGGCAGGGTTTTGGGATGGACAGTTAAGAGGGTCTGGGCATATGTTCTCCATAATGGCACTCTCTCTCGCCCTACAAGTAACTACAATACATTCTACGGGATTTCCTTATCTCTCAAACAGTTCTGCCTACTTCTTCCTCTGCATCTTACAAAATATTCGTGTGCCCCCTTGTCAGCAAATGTGTGTTTCCGCGTGGTCATCAGGCGTCCTCGAACCGGTTGCGCCTTCTTCGAAAGTCACTCAACAAAGGATGACCGCAATCCGCTGTACGTTCGGGCTTTCCTCCCCAGACCATTTACTCTCCAGGAAGAGGCAGCGCCTCTGGTGTACTCAGGCATTGTTTGTTTTGCTTTGTTCGCAAAAATAGGTTCACAGAGGCCATCAGAACCATCAGAACCTCATCAGCTAGGTTGCGGGCAGAGTTCATCCTCAACACAACGAGGCATCGTCTGTCGAAACGTATTCAAAACTTGATATTCTTGGTTAGTTACGCTACACATTACACCGACGATCTTTCTCTGGCTATTACTTGCTATCACCAACCTGAGGGCATCTCCTCGTCTGAACCAGAAGCACTCGGTGTTTCTCAGCCTAGTCACCCTCATTGCACGACTCGAATTTGTGCAAAATTCCACTCCTCGTGGCCACCGGTCTTTCTGCCTTCCTGTCTACACCATCATCGATGCTTCGACGGCACAGTACAAAGTCCAAGGCGGACCTCCGGCGGCGCAAATCTTCCTCGTCGGTGCGCGGCGTACCTCTTGAGCACATCAACGTCGCTGCCGCTCAGCGAGATGCAAAGCTTGCGGCTCTACAGGCCTTCTCCCGGGGCCAGGAACGTGACTCTGCTGAGACGGCTCTTTTCCCTCCACCACGAGGCTCTTCCCATCATGGTGAAGGTAACAGCCCGGTGCAACTGTCGCGCAATAATAGCGTGAGCAGCCGGAACGGCGAGGCAAATGGCCTGGCCCTGGGTCGCAGACGCAGCGTCCGGTTTGTAGGTCCAGATTCTGGTCTACAAACTCGAGCATCCAAGATCAGCATGCGGAAAGCTACCGTTGACAGACAAGGTGTTGCTACCTATCACCAGCCTCTCCCCGGGTCACGAAGTTCACAGGATATGGGCGGCATGCGAGGCATGGCACTTCAAGACGAAACGCAGGATTTACGATTACCGGACCGAATCTCATCCTGTGGGAAGACACTGGTGACACCAAAGACTGCCCTCAAGGAGGAGTACCTCCAGGCCTTGGCCCCAGACATTCAGCAATATACCCCGGAAGACGACGTAGCTTCCATGCCATCCTCATATCGGCGGGTTCGCAAATCAAGGTCCATGTTCACGCCACACGATACTTTGGCCGGTGATGATGCCCAGCCAGTGTCACTTTCCAGGACAGGCTCGACATCCAGAACACAACAAGCTGCGTCTAGGATGCTTCGACCCCGTTTCTCACTCTTGAACAGGAAAGAAGCTGAGCCCACATTTGTGGCTCCATCACTCAAGGCTCCCAAGTCGATGAGCTTCCTCAAGCACTGGCGAGGTCATCCAGACGGAGCAAAGGCGCTGTGCCCAGTCCCATCCTACGACAACCAGTCAACCTCGCCAGGACCTTCAGCCCAAGACCACTTGTGTCGGTCACAAAATCTGCCAAAGCCACGCAGACTCTCTGGATCCATCGGACACAAGATGAGCAAGACTTTGCGGCACAGCAGCGCAAATATCACCTCACCCACGCCTGAGGCAACTTTCAGCATGGATACAAGTGCCCATGGGAGCTTCAGGGTCAAGGCGCGTAAAGTGTCATCCACCATGAAGTCCAGAATCATGAGTATATTCATGCACAAGAGCGAGGACGATGCCAAGGTCCCTGCCCAACAAGTTGAGGCTCGAACGACGCATGTGTCAACCTTGTTTGATAAGGACAACTTCGGAGCGATTGCATACGAGACTATGGGTTCGCAGGCGAGGAGCCGGCTCTCCCGAGTTTCCTCTTGCGTCCCTTCCCTGCATACCGTGCCTTCAAATGAGCGGATGCGGTCTCTGAGAGGAAGCATCGAGAGCACTCAGAGCGAGGCGAGAAAGGTGTCGGACGAGAGGTCTCGAGTCACAAGCTGGGCCAGCACGGAGGGCGAGACCGTCATCGCCCATAGAGCGCAAGCGTACAGCTCGGATGAGTGGCCAAGGCAGCGACTCTCCGTCATCACAGAGTCTCATCTACATTCCCCATCCCCCTCATTGGCCCATCCAAGCATCAGCCTTCAGACCATCACGTCTCAGGAGGAGTTGGTCCCACCAACAATTATGGAGCGTTTGCCCCCGGGAGCAACAGTTGACAGCCAACGAGTCTATTCAGCTCTCATGAAAAGGATGGGAGAGACACGGCATCTTTACGAAGAAGTGCTCGAGCGACGCAGGTCAAGTGATACTTCAGATCCTTTCCGGACGTTATCGCCTCCAACCAGTGAGGAGAGCAGCGGCAGAAACAGTTCAGCGCCTATTTCCCGTGCACACGCAACAACCAGTGGCCAGGCGGTTATCAGTCAAGAAAACATAGAACATGGACCTAACGACCTTGCGGAGTCATTGCGCTCATCTGAGGCAACTGGAAGCTCTCAAGAAATTTCCCACGATCCTCAGGCTAGGTCTCGCTCGACTCTCTCGCCCCCGTTGCGTCTACTTCCTGGAGGTGCAGATACATGCCACCTGAAACCTATCATGGATAGAAGCTCTACATTTTTTGGAAGCCCGACATCCCATCTTTTCCGTACAAAGAGTCCGTGGCGGAGAACCCTGCAGGAGGCTATGGAGAAGGCCAATACGTTGTCCGAAGAGCCTACGGTCAACACGAACGAAGTCATTGGCGCCACGTCAACCACCACTGAGGCTGCCGATATGAAGGCAGTGACAGACTCGGCGAGTAATTACTCTCAGGATACGCAGGGTCATAACTGGGCGACGGAACAGAACTTGCCTGTTGCGGGACGTCCTCTAGCGGTTGAGGCACCTACTACCTACCGCCCTACAGGAGAGCGCCTGGTCTCCACAGCGAGCTCTGTCGATTGGAAGACGAGACTCTCCTATGAAGTTGAGAGGGCGGAGGATTCGCCTCCATCCCCGACGCGAGTTAGTGGACGGGCGTTCGAGGTCGAATATGTCGTGCCAACGATGCCGCGAGCATTTGGTCAAGGCCACGTGCGCGAGGTAGCGCAGATTGGGCCCTACGAAGAGGACGAACAAAGCCCAACAACACCTGCCGTGCGCATGCCCACAAATCCTACGACACCTCTCAGCAGTGTCGAGCCCAATGTTATCAAGCTCACCCCTCAACAGCGTTCAGTCATGCAGACTACACCACCTCCAGCAGGGCCGCTTCAAGAAAACGTGTTGCCAATATCCAAGACGGCAGGCTCTTCAAGGGGAGATTTGACGTCGCTGGTGGCTCCTAGGGACGCTATGCGACCACGAGCATCGCCTCTAGAGAGCAGCACTGGTTCCTATGAAGAAGGAGCCGAGAACGGCAACACACCGCAATCGAGGACATCCGGACAAGAAGATGTTGTTGCGGCTAGACAGGCGAAGTCACTTGCTCCCGCCAAGAGCTATAGCGAATTGGGCTCCGAAGAGACAGGCTCGCCTCTCCGGCACAGAGGATCGCCCACGATCCGGCTAATGAGAAAGCAGGTCGCTAAACTGGAACCCAACTCGGAGTCTGTAGCCTCGACCCCGGACTTCAGCAGTGCCTTTAAGCGCCGCTTTGGGCCGCTGGCCTCTTATCCACGACGTCGTGGTGACGTCGTGGACAAGGAGAACCAGAGCCCTACCAACAAGGCCCAGAGCCAGGGTGGCCAAAGTATGGTGGACGTCTTTCTCAACACTCGTAGGAGACAGAGGGCGAGTAGTAGTGATGGGCCGGCTTTTGTATGAGACGGTCCCGCAGCAAGCAGGGAAATGTTTTCCCTGTAGGCAGCAGTACGCGGTGGTGGTTCGTATGGGAGTGTGCGTTTTGTTATGCACGGACAGGTATAGATTGGTGGTGCATAGAAGGTTATAACATTATTTATGAAGACACACACGAGAGCTGAAAGGGGGTATTAACTGATGAATTGGAGCTTACCACTGTAATGATGGGCAAGAGTGGGCATTGGGTAGTATTCAGAAAAGAAAAAAATTCGAGGAGCATCTCCATCATTGAAGAATACTATGGTATTCCACCTCAGAAAAGAAAGCAGTTTTCGATTTGTCAGTTGCAAAGATAGGACGGTAGCATGGTCACAATGTCGAGGCTGAGCCTTCATTGCTACTGTATGTCGAGCACTGCAGCACTACTTTGGTGCTATTGTACGGGGCCATTTTCGGTTAAGGCATATGCTTTGATTGCAGTCCATCCCTTAGCGCTTGTACCCAGTCTGGCACCTGCGGCAGCCTCGGGAAGCCTTGAAGGTGGATACGTTCGGGTCCCTCGAAGGGCCCGACTCCCTCTAACTGTATTACCATGTGGCAGCAACGGTACAGGCAGTGAGGTCATCGATTCTTGTCTCCTTCCTTGTCGACGACGTGAAAGTCCCTCTCTCTTCTTCCCTCCTCAAACAATAATGTTCTATCTTGAGCAATTCCAAATACCTAGGGGGGGAAAAATCATTTGCTCCATAGCCAAAAACGATAAGGGAAACCCCAGGCTCCGTACACAACACCCCAAAATCAAAAGAAAGAATAAGGTCACTTGCACTTTTGTTGTCAGGAGGACGCCCTTCACTCGTTGTGGGGCTGTTGGATGGATAGTCGAGAAGCCGAAAAAACAAACACAAAACTGACTGTGCCCCGTGGATGATAAATAACTATCGTTATCATAATCGAGAAGAAGGGAAAAAATAAAAGGGTCTGCTGGCCTCGGGCTCGTGATGCCGCGGTTGGAGGAGGGTCGTCGATTACTGATTAACCTTGCTGGAGGTGCTGGGAATTCTAACGCGTGCTGTCTCATCTTCTCATCCGGTCTGGTGGGTCGTCTTCCTTTTCTGTATTTTTTCTTTCTCTTCCTTTCCTTCCTATTTCTTTCCTTCCTTCCCACCTCTTTGCTTATCATCAACTCATGATCTGCTTCCTTGCTATTCATTTAATTCACATCTCTCCTGCCTCTGGTCTGGGAATATTTACGATTGTTGACGGTCTGGATTTTGTCATATAGTGCAGCCTGACGCCCCTGCGAGCACATGCAACAGCAGCGGCACCAACCACTAAACAAGCCGCATTATACTACCGCCCACTGACATCAGCCCACCCTTCTTCCCTTTCGGCTCCGGCTTCGTGTTACCACCACCACACCAGCAGCCGCCTGAGGAGATCATACTCTGCAAGTCGTTATCATCATAATAAAAAGACGACGACGACGCCGCCACCCAGCAAAGCAGGTTTGGGTCCATTTGGTACAGCATTTCTACTCTTCCCGGCCGCAGCTATAGGGATTGGGGTTCTCAGTGGTTACGTCTCTATCAATCCGTTCTCAACACGTGCAGCGTCCTCGTCTCAGGATAAAGAGGGCAACGACAGCAGCAGCAGCATGTCGTCCAAACTGATTCCCACCAACCCGGCGGATGTCATGGTCATCCGCGATGTCACGCCTAATGTGATCACATTTTCGGTGCCATTCAAGCGGTTTGGGATCATCCCTATCGGTGGAAGGGGTACTGTTGGTGAGTACAGTGTGGCGTGCTCAGTGAGGGAGGGAGGGCGGCATGGTAGAAGAAGAAGGCGAGCGTGAGACGTGAACGAGACATGCAGCATAGCACAAGGTGGCGCTCGCTCCAGTGCGTCGCGTGGCTCCATGGCTTACATATGGGTCGTGCGTTGATCGATATCTCACTCATCTCTCTCTTGTGCCCTGCTGGCCACTCATCATCGATCCCCCCCTCCCCCTTCTCCTAAGGCTAGAAAAGTGAGACGAGCGAGCCAAATTATTGACATCTTCCTACAGTGAGATTGACATCTGGCTCCCTCGCCGTCTTTTCACCTGTCGCCCTCACCCCGGAGGTCCAATCCAAGCTGGCCACCCTGGGCGGCACGGTCAAGTACATCGTCGCCCTGGACTTTGAGCACCACATTTTCATCACCGAGTGGCACAAGGCGTTCCCCGAAGCCAAGCTCATCGGCCCAGAGGGGTTGCCCGAGAAGCGAGCCAAACAGTCGGCCACGGACCCCAAGATCGGCAGCGAGGCGTTTGCGGTGGTGTTTCAAGCCAAGGACAAGCTCTCGCAGCGGATAGACGAGGAGTTCGACCGCGACTTCGCGTACGAGTACGTGGACGCGCATGCCAACAAGGAGCTGGTATTCCTATACAAGCCAGATAAGGTGCTCATCGAGGCGGACCTGATGTTCAACCTGCCGGCGACGGAGCAGTACAGCCGGTGTCCCGAGGCGGAGCGCAAGGTGGGCTTCCCGGCGAAGCTGTTCACCAGCATGCAGAGCACCGAGGGCGAGGCGAAAGGGATGAAGAGGTTCTTGTGGTACGGCCTGAGCAGCAGGGACCGGAAGGGCTTCAACGAGAGCATCGCGAGGATTGATGCATGGGACTTTGAGACGCTGGTGCCGTGTCACGGGGAGACCATCGTGGGGACTGCGCGTTCGACGTGGAGCAAGATTTTCGAGTGGCACCTGACTGGGAAGAAATGAGGATGAGGTGGTGAAGTATGTAGATGATACTTACTTGTCCTGGGAAGAGAGGAAGAGACATTAATGAGTGGTGATGGTTTCGTAACTTAAATCTGGGAAACATGGAAATGGTAATGGGGCGACACGGTGAGATACATTTAATGAGAGCCGCCAATTGTAAACGAATCATCACTTTGACATCATATTTGAATCTTTGGGTGAATGTCCTTCCTTATTCCTGAATTAATTACATGAGGAAGGCGTGAGGATGGGAAGGGTTTGGTCTGGCAGCGATAACGATAAGCCCTCTATTTTCTAGGGTACACTAAGTAATCACATCGTACCTCTTCGAAGCTCCAACTTGAGCTCAAGCTTCTCACGTTCCACGCCCATTTTTCATAAGAGGCTTCTCTGCACTCACAGCGAAACGCTCCAATGTGAACGTCCACCCTCCGAGCGTCCACTCCAGTACTTAGGGCGTCTACATGTCCCTCAATGGCAGGCTGGCCAGCCTGCGCCCCGTCGTTGCCCGCCATGCAAACTGCCGACTGCTTGTATCATTACCACTCATCCGCCCGCAGCGCCGGTGCCTGAACGAGTTCATACACAAAGGTCAGAGAGGAGGAGAACCAGAAGTTCTTTACATTCAAGAAAGGCAGCTGACTTATGCAAGAGCAGGCCCCGACACCGAAACCCAGACCCCTCTCCCACCTAACCAACCAAAACAATCCTTCCGCCTCGCAGTCAAGGATAACATCGCGACTCTCCCCTCCGATGGCCCCACGACCTGCGCCTCAGGCATTCTGGCCGGCCATGCCTCACCGTTCGAGGCCACGATCATAGCCCAGCTCAGACGTCGCGGTGCCGTGGTTGTGGGCAAGACGAACCTGGACGAGTTTGGCATGGGTGGGCACAGCTTGAACTCGGTCCACGGTCCCGTTGCGCAGAAGGGCGTCACACGCAGAGAGCCGGGAGCGGATTCCAGCCGTCACAATGGTGGTGTTGTTGACGATACTGCAGACAGGATACCCGTGGAGTTCAGCGCCGGCGGCAGCTCTGGTGGCAGCGCCCTCGCCGTCGCCTCGGGCACCGCGGATGTCGCGCTCGGTACTGACACGGGTGGGTCTGTGAGGCTGCCGGCGGCGTACTGCGGAGTGGTCGGGTACAAGCCCAGCTATGGGATGATCTCGAGGTACGGGGTCGTACCGTATGCGAACAGCCTTGACACGGTTGGGTTCCTGGCTGGGGATGTGAGGAAGATCAGGGAGCTGGTCGTGGAAAGTGGTCTATGGGCGGAACATGACCCGCGCGACCCGACCAGCCTCTCGGTTGCTGCCCGGGCCAGGTGTGCAGCCTCGAGGGACAACTACCGAAACCCAGATGCGGCCGGCCCGGGTGGGCCGACAGGGAGTGGGTCGTTGCGCCCGCTGACCTTTGGCGTCCCAGCAGAGTACAACATCGAGGAGCTCGAGCCGTGTGTCCGCCAGGCATGGCAAGACACAGCTACCCTCCTGCGCGACAAGATCGGCGCGAGAGTTGTCCCCGTCTCGCTGCCTTCCACCAAGCACGCGCTCTCCGCCTACTATGTCATTGCCCCCGCCGAGGCCTCATCGAATCTGGCCAAGTACGACGGCGTTCGGTACGGTCCCAGACAGCCCGAGATCGAAGGTAACGGCGCGGGCAAAGGCGTCCTATACTCAGCCGTGCGGGGCCAGGGCTTCGGCGCGGAGGTCAAGAGGCGCATCCTGCTCGGCTCGTACACCCTCAGCTCCGAAGCCATGGACAACTATTTTGTCCAGGCGCAGAGGGTGCGCCGGCTCGTGAGGAGGGATTTCGACCGTGTCTTCAGGCTGTCAAACCCCCTGCTGGACGAGGACGAGCAGCACTTTGACCTGGCGGACCTAGACGAGGGCATCACCCTGGAGAACAAGCTCGGCCCGGCGCAGGTGGACTTCCTGCTGTGCCCTACCGCCCCGACGCTGCCGCCGACACTGGCGCGTGTGCAGGCGCGGCAGCAGAGGAATCCCACCGAGGCGTACATAAACGACGTCTTGACCGTCCCCGCCAGCCTGGCTGGGTTGCCGGCCGTCAGCATACCCAGGAGGGTGAAGGGCGAGTCGGGGCCCGGACCAGTGGGCATGATGGGTCTGCAGGTGATTGGACAATTTTGGGACGACGCGAGACTGCTCGCTGCAGCAGAAGCTCTGGCAGCATTGGATGAGAGTACTTGAGTAGGCAGTAAAGGTCAGTCCACCCCGACTGTTGCCACATAGCAATGATAAAGAACTTCTGTCCAGGTTCGAGATGCCGATGTCTCTTGTGCCTTCAACCTCGGTAAGAGCGTTATCCACGTTATAGCTAGGTCAAATATTATACATACACCGAGAGTCAAGAATAGAATCTGGATGTACATATTTTGAAGAGAAGCGGTAACAGAACCTGATCGTGTGCCTAAAAGACTCTTCCAAACGCCCACTAGACCTCGCAACTGGACGCACATATGAATGCAAGTCGATCCCCCGGGGGGGGGGGGTACAAGTGAATTCGGGTCTTAAGAGGGAAGCTCCCTGCATGCGTAAGGTCATCTATAGTACCTCCAATGCCATGTGTCGACGCATAGGCACAGATCATACTGTCAAGCTGGTCATACTGCCCTCCCAGCTCCCAACCCCCTCGTCTTCCCAATTCTCGATCTCACGGGCCTTCCTCAGACGCTTCTTGCCGGATGAAGACCGTCCATCCTGCAGAGCTTCCGTCCAACCAAGTCCTTCTTGAAGACATAACACACTTTTCAGAATCGCGAGAGGCATTCTTTTAAGCAGAACCTCCATTGAAGTTTCCAACAGAAGAGGATTTCCCAGGATGAACGCCGGGTCTTGGTGGCGAGCTGCATCGCGACGAAAATGTTGCCGTCTCTCCTCCTCGGGTGGCTCAATCTGGAGGGCTCGTCTCGGAACGGATCAGGGCAGGCTCCTTCCTTGTGCGTGGAATCGCTAGCAGTAAAACCTGATATGTCGAGGTTGTCGTGCCCGCCTACCAGCGAGGTCAAGATCATCCTATCCAAGTCCAGCATAGAGGTTCAGTGGTGACCTGTTCGGACCGAGCTTTTTTGCGCTTCCACAGAACTGGCGGGGGGCCCTTTTCTGCCGACACCCCTGGGATCTCGATGAGAGACGTAAAGTCTCTCTCATGGCTTGTAGATAACCTCCAGCATAATAAACTGCGGACCTCGACCAAGCTTCCGATTCCGTACTGCGCTAATGAAGCCACAAAGGCACATTTGTCTGCGCTCTTCTCTTCAAAGTCGCTTGGATATTCGTCTCAAGGATTCCGGTCTCGGGATTCAGGCGTATCTTCCCGGTCGACCTCCATCCGGCCCTCCGATCCGTCCTCGTCGTCATCACGGCCATTCCTCTCAGCATCGTTCCTCCCCTCTCGACCGTCTCCGTCCTCGCTGCCGTCTTCCTCCATGTGCACGCCCTGTTCTTTTTTCTTCTTCTCCTCTCCCTCGTCCTCGTCCTCGTCCTCCTCCAGCAGATCCTCAATATCGCCAAGCGGGCTGACCCTCGGCTCCAGCTCATCCAGGTCCTCCAACAGGTCGCGGCTCGGCATCTTCCACAGGCTCGTGCCGCAGACCCTGTCCTTGACGAGCAGGTCGTCGACAAAGTCGTCCATGTAGGTGAGGGTGGTGCCGGCGCGGCCCTTGCGGCGCAGCTTGCGGCGGTCCTCGAGGTAGGGCTCCAGCAGGGTGTAGACGTCGCGGGCGCGGCGGGTCAGGCGGATGTAGAAGACGGCGAGGGCGCGCAGGTACTTGAAGCGGTCGCCGCCGAAGCGCAGGTACTCGCGCAGGACGTCGTCCGGGGGCGCGAGCTGCAGCAGCTTGAAGGCGAGGCACAGGAACGGGGTGGGCCGCTGGGCGGAGCCGTACGTGCCGCCTATAAAGTGCACGTGGTCGACGACGCGGTCGACGATGTCGGCCTCGTTGACGGCGAAGCACTGCTCCTTGAAGAAGTACGAGTCGACGATGCGCTCGCGCACAGCCTTCTCCATGATGGTTGCCGGGTTGAGGCCATTGGGCGCGAGGGTGGCGCTGCTGCCACGCTCGTCGAGGAAGCGCCGCTCGTCGGCGCGGTGGGTTCGCTCGCTCATCTTGGGAGGAATAGTCGGTCGTGGGGTAGGGAGGGTTTCTTTTTTTGGGAAGAAAGTCCGTTCTCCTTGCCTGGTATAGTCGACGTTGAGTTTTGCGAGGAGGCGCCCGAGACCAGCAGCAACAGCAACTGTGCAAAAGTCCAATGGAGACTATCCAAACAGCATAGATGGTGTTGACCGTCTGATCGAGTCAGGAGGATCAAGAAGGCTTTGTGCCCCGTCCCGCAGCTTGATTGCTTCCCCAGATTTTTTTGGGTCAGCCACGAACAAGGTCTGGATGTAGTAAATATGCACGATGCACGATGCACGCCAGCTAAAAGCTGCAAGCTCCTGCAGAAGGGCGGGTCCCCCACCAAGGATGCCCTGTACCGCCTGTAGTTGGAGGGTAGGTCTTATCGATAAGGCTAGCAGCAGCCCGTTACCGTGGTGGCCTTGTTTGTTAGATTGCCTTTTTGGGGAGGTGACGCAACCCACCATCCCCCCACGCGCACACGCACAAGCAACCCCAGCCACCGGCGTTTCCCGCCCGTTGAATCTTCAGCCTTATACGCGACGGATCCCATTTCATCAGCAGCAAAACATTCCAACTTGCTGCACCCTCCCGCCCGTCTCGAAATTCGTTTAAATTTCCCCGCCTCATCCCGCTTCGATGTCATACCTCTACTACAAGTCTTGTGTATAAAGCGAAAAAGCGCCAGAAAACAGACAAACAATAAATCATGTTACTCACGTCGTCACAAGTTTCCTTTGCCATATCCTCCGCCATTGGTAAGTGCTGCTGCTTTCTCCCCCCCCCCCCTTTTTTTTTTATAGAAAAGAACCAGCCCTCGACTGACCTACCCTTTCTTTCTTTTCACCAAAAAACAGTCGTCGCCTTCACGGCTGCACTCTTCTTCAGTGGCTATGCCATCCAGCAGAGGACCGTACGCCACCTGCGGGCTGCAATCAGGCCCGACTCGTCGCCCCAGATATACCTTCCCGACCGATTCCGAGACGACACGACCGAGCTGGCCGACGGGACAATTGTCATGATGGACGAGTACGGCCGGCCAGTGAGGCTGAAGTCAGGGCGGGTTAGCATTGGGAAGGGCTCTGCTGCTGCTGCTGCTGCTGCTGCTGCTGCTGCTGCTGCCGCCGCCCACGGCGAAGAGATAGGCAGCAGCGGCGAGGACAACAATGAGCTCGACGAGACTATCGAAATCCAAGTCCAGGAGACACTCCCAGAGCTCATGGACAAACAAGAGCAGGTCGTGTTTGCCGAAGACAGCGCTGCAACGGATGGGATGGATGTTGACGAGGTCCGCGAGCAGGAAAAGGAACAACAGCAACAACAACGACCAGCCCAGGAAAAGCCGGTCCAGGCGCCGCAGCCAGCGCCGTGGGAGCTCAGACGGGAGAATATGCCCGAGGACCATTCTGCTCCAAGCCCAAGCGGGGAGGGTGAGAAGCCCATCAGCAGGGCAGAGCGCAGGAGGCTAATCAAGGAGGAGATCCAGAGGCTGTCGCAAGGCGAGGAGCCTCTTTACTACCAGCGACGGCTGTGGTGAGGAAAGCGATTTGGGAACTGGACTGGACATTGCAATAGGTTGGGCGGGCTTGTTCTTCTTCGCATTGGGTACATTATTTGGACGGTCGTGTCAACGCTGGCTTAAGAACAGCTCTTCACTGCGCGTGTATATATGGGATCACAAGGAACACCCTGACGGATCAAGAAAGAATGAATTGATGTCTCATGACTATTATTTCTCTCTTTTGGGACCTCCAATCAGTCTGATGCAATCTGCGTAGCCTGTTTTCCATGGCCCCCCTTTCCTTTCTCCCCCCAAATCCATGGATTATTTGATATTGATTATTCGATCCCGTGTCCAGCACAGAGGGGCCTTCATCGTTACAAAGCCAGTAGCTCAAGATGGCCCTTTTTTTCTTTCTGAATATGACCGCACCCCAAAAGCAACAAAAACACAAAACGAACCAGATCCGCAGACTCCAAATGACCTTGCATTTTTTGAAAATTCCATAACCGACCCAATGATTCCCAGTAGTACAAATTATTGCAGCCATTCCATCTAGCGCCTTTTGTAAGCCAACCCCGTGCCCCGGTTGCAGATTCTGCAGGGCGGGCGGATGGAATTCCTTTTCACAGAAGAGCCCTCCTCCGGTGGGGGGGTTGACTTGACGTCATTTCATGTCGTGATAGTTATTGATGTTCCTTTGAGCTTCTCTGATGGCCTGACGAGACTGTAGAGGAGCAGAGAGGCGATTCAGTTCTTATATCGAGGGTCAACTCGGACAGTCCTGCCCGATGACGGGTCGTGAGGGCGGTGGTGATGTCTCCTGGGAACTTCGATGGCGGAGCCTTTGGGGCGGTGGGCGTCCTCGGGCAGCAGGCCGTCACTCATCGAGGCGCCGCTCTTGAGGGAGAGGCACAACTTGCAGCGATCGCCGAAGCGGCTGACGACATTGTGGCAATTGATGGAGCCCTATGTGGGTTCGTATGGTCAGTCTTGATACTGTCGTGATGCTGGTGATGATGATGCCGGTGCTGTATGACTTTGTTCACCACGACCTGGAACTTACATAGTAGTTGGCACAATATGAAGACATGTTGTGGCGGGGTTTCGTGGTTTGTGAGATATGATGGAAACGAAGATCGATCAGAGGATCTCGATCACTTGGTGATATATGAGGGCGAGTCGAGGCGTCCAACTTGGGAAAGAGAGGGTGTGAGCCAAGACTGCTGGTGGCGGGACGATGTTACTCTTCCTCTACGGGAAAAAGCAGAGATGGATGGATGGATGGAATCAAGGAATACGAGGTTGTATTGCAACGGTTCTACTGTATGACAGTGATATGATAGAAGGATGGAGGGAGGGAAGAAAGAGAAGAAGCGAGGGAGAGAGAGGGGCAGGAGGCTAGAAAATCATTCATGGCGCTTTCCTTCCTTTATGTATACCACCAGCCCTTCTCCCCCCCTCCTGCCCTGTTGTCTCTCTTTTTTCCTGTACTCAAAGGGAGGACAGGGAAAGAAGAAGTAAGACTAAATACGCCCAGACGGCACCTAGCAAACGATAGTACACAGACAAGTACCAATGAGAAAAAATAAGTAGTAAAAAGAAAAGAAAAAGAGGCCCCCCAGAGGTTCGAGTCAGGGAAGGCCCCGGGAAAGGCAAAAAGAAAGAAGGAAGGGAAAAAATAGCAAGCAAGAGCTCCATCCCATTCCTCACCAAAATCACTCCAGAGCTTGTTCTCCTTACTCCCTGGTAGCGAGACACGCCCTACACCCTGACACCCACACACACACACCCCCCCCCCTACCAAGGTACATCGCCACACCCACCACCACAGGGAAGCCGTTCAGGGTCTGCCCGTGTTTGACGCGATGCAGTGTAAAGTCTAGACGCCCCCCTAGCCCCGTCCCGTTAAGCGTGAACACTATCCCCGTCCGACGCCATTTCTCGGGTTCCCGCTTTTTCTTCTTCCTCCTCCTTTGGTCATTTTTCTCTACTGAGATAACGTACGGATAACACATGTTCGCCCTCGGCGGTAAGAAAGTCTTGCGTGTACACATACGAGCCTTTCCGACCACCAGGTTCCCTCCACGATTTGGGAACACGCATGGCTGATGTCATTCCGAATCTGACAACTCCATATCTGTACTATAATTAATAGTAGGCTGTGTAATACTCCGCAAATACGCGTGGAACCCAATTGATCGCGCCTTCGCTCATCATCATAGAGAGAGGGGGCGGGGAAGAGAGCTTGCGCTCTGGGGGCAGGCAGCACGAGTAGGGCTGGAACTCTTCTCTGACTGTGATCAGTGCCGGCTTTGATTACCCTTAAACCGGCCCGAAGACAATATACAATAGTACTGCACGGCGGAGATATCTACGGTGAAATTTTTTTCTTTCTGAGAAGATGAGACATTTGCTCATACGAACGCTGATCCTATCCCTGGTGCTCTGCTACAGGAAGTAGTTCCCGACCCGCGACGTCTTGCCTTTTGTCCTGATGCGGCAGCAGAAATCAGTTTGCTCTGTTGGTATCTCTTGTCTCTCTGCTCTTGCTTTTTTTCTTCTTCTAATCACTCTCCCTCTCTCTCTGCACGCAGTGTCTCTTTTCTCTCGATTGCAAGGTCATACCCCTCCGTACCAATCCCTAGTAGGCACACAATACGTCAAAGAATCATCCGAAAGTCCTCCTTCTTTCGGCCATGTTTCGTCGGTACACTCTGCCGAGACGAAAAGGGCCTGCGCACAACACACATCTAAGCTCTCTCGAGACGCGCACCCTAGCGCGACTCCACAGCCTTGCCGTGGCTTTTATGCTTTGCTTGGCTTGGGCAGCCCGATGGGGCCCCCTTTCGGTCCGTGTCTGCATGCGTGAAAGCTTGGACGACGTGGGTCCAGGAGGGCCTTTGCTTGTCTGCTCGGCTACTTGATCTGATAGAAGCAAGGCGGGAACCCTGACGCGACCATTCCAATGGCCTATTATTATAGTAGTAGTACTATGGTACACTGCGTACACTCCTACTAATTCGCGTAGCACGGCTTCTATAAACCGGGATAGTATACCCGCGGAACCTGTTCGTATAATATGATGCCCAATGTGGCCCACGGTTCCCCTCGTGAGGGAGGCTGCATGTCTGAGTGGTGGGTTGTCTTTACCTTTTTTTTTCGTGTCCCTATTCCCCCCCCCCCCCATAGCATGCCCCGGAGTCGCGACATCGTCTCGAACAGAGACTACGACCACCAACCCTCCTCAGGTTGCAGGTTTGTGGAACCCTTGATTGCGTCGACATCGGGGCCAACACGACTTGGAGAGGAGGGCTTTCTCCTGGTCGCGCAACCAGCCTGCCGCGCTATGTTAGACATGTTACTAGTCTTATCAACAAATGCTTCAGAGCGAGCCAGACGGCATGTCTAGCGAATAAGGATCGATTCCTCTCTTGTCTGTCTGCCTCAGCTTCATACTGTAGCACAAAGCACAAGTACTAAGGCCTAGGCCTGTGATACCGGGGACTCGGTCCACCTCTTGTGGGACCCGCGATTTGCCAGGCGGAGACTCTTCGCCAAGTACTGTGCAAAGTCCAAGATCAGTCCTATGGGGTCTTTTTTACCTTCAGCTTTCAGCTGTTCGATCGACCATAAAATTATCATATCACCCTACATGTACAAGAGCAATCAACTTGGCCGATATAATGAGATCTTCATCTGGAATATACTTTCTACTGGACGGAAGCTGAAAGAGCTTTTCTCTCACTGCAAGATGTCCTACCTCTCACGAACTGTTGACAAGCCGTCTGAGGGAGTACACTCTTGGCAATGAACCAAACAGACCCTTGTGTCAGCAACAAATGCCCAGACATTCGGGATCATGGCTGTTGCGGTTCCTCCCGCATCGATGCATCCGGTGTAGAGTTGCATCCCTCTCTTCCTGTGACAGGCTCTGTCTGGTGCGTACATTTTGAGACCAAGGGACATCCCAAACGCTCACTCACAGATCTTTTTTGTCTGTAACATAAGTTAGTAGCCAAGCCAAGCAGCCAAGCAGCGAGACAAGAACTCGTGGCCCTGCTCTGCAAATGGTGGTAGGTAGTTAGTTAACTGCTCAAGCTGCTGCCCGCTACCACTTCTTTTGTCATAATCGGTTGTTGCCCAGGCTTCGGGAAGTAAGTATCCAAACGACCATAACATGAATCAGTTCAAGGACAGCCCAGATCTTGTCGAGTCAAGAAGAGCTCCAAAAATAGGTGAGCTTCCGACGTCATTCCTCTATCCGATTGCTGTTTTCAGCAACCTCAACGGTCATGCTCTTTATTGCTCTTCCCAACGTCGTGTGGAACATTGTGGCGAGCGACGGCTCCTCAACATTCATCATAGCACGCAGTACTGATGTATGCACGCATGCGTACGTCTTGGAAGCTCAAGAAAGTGGATCCCTTGACGGGGTGATAATGATATAAATAAACACAACTAAAGCTACGTACTAGTTATATAAGTGGTCTACTTCGGTGCTGCCTCCAAGGCTTGCCTGAATGGAGAGGTCGATCTACTTTGGCCAGAATAAACATATCACCTAAGAATGACACGTCACTCTCCCCTCATCGCAAGCATATAACTTCTCGAAAAGAGACAAACGGCCCGTCTCATGTCTCATGCCGGACAGCCTTAGCAGCTTTATCAGCCAACGGTGCTTGGGAAGTCTGGTGAGCTAGGTTGCATTGGCCTGCTCTGATACTATCAGTAGTCTACAATGCACAGCATACACCGGTTTGGAAGTTTATCATCACCGGTCCTGCGCTACATCGGTGGGGATCAACTCTGCAAAGCCCCAAGGTGAGTAAACTCTGGCAGAAAGAAAGGGCAATGCATGAGACTAGGCTGCTGCAAGCCAGGGCTTGGAGCTTGGAAAGACCACCGATACCATGGTAACCCCAAAGTTCACCCCTCCCCTGTCGTCCTTGGTGTTGAAAAGAAATGGGAAAGAAGAAAAGTCACTGTTGCTGGACATTGTCTCCCCCTCCTACATCTCTTGACAGTGACGTTCCTCGCCTAATCCGGGAATCGCGATTCCAAAAAGGCAAATCTTAAAACACTGTGGAGTCCCCAAGAACCTCTCAGGTAGCTTGTATGATTACTTGGGCCTGTGCGTGAACCATCATGATACAAGCTCGGCTCCCCGCCAGCCCTTGGTTGAAACGAAACAAAATGGGCTGGCCTCCTCCTCCTCCTCCTCCTCCTCCTCCTCCTCTAGCTCCTTCTTTCTCGTCCTGCGTTCCCCTCGGACCCACATACTCAACACCATCCTTACACCTCGGATCGACCCCCCCCCCCCCGCCGTCTCGCAACGCAGACGAATGCGGAAACCGGCAACCACCTCCTGACAGGGCCCTTTTCCAGAAACCCGTTTTCTCGGATCACGATCCACCCAGCTCGCACATACGATGTTGCAGAGCCTAGCCTGCTGTTATGACCGGGACCCTGGCGTCCCAGCCCTTTGTTTTTAAGCGGTAGGGCGAATGCAGGATACACGGATCAAAGTTGATTAGAAATGGAAATTTGTTGAATGATGCAGACGAGACGGCTTCAAGATAAAAGAAAAAGAAAGAGAGAGAAAACTTGACGAGTCCGTCTATATTTAGTCAACAATTACGTACTGCGACCGATCACGGACTCCTCGTTCCTCAATGTTCATATTCTGTAGTCTGGCTGTGATTTCGCGTGTCTCCTCCAACCACAGACCAAGTACTCTCAGAATCAAAGGAAGCGAAGACAAAAGGCTGGCCTCCAGTCTCCAGCGTCACACCAACCTTGAGCTTAAGCTTGATTCATCTGATCCTCGACATACGTGTCGTCCCAGACTTCCAGATGAAGCAAGTAAGTACCAAGATGGTCCATCATGTGTGACTTTGTTATGCCAGCACTAGTAGTCGGAGAAAAAAGCAAGGTTGTACCTTTGTTTATCTTCATTTGTGTTCCTTCGGCCTTCCTTTTTTCTTCTTTTCTTTTCCCCCCCTCCCCTTGTCAGATGGTCACCTGATGCTCATGCAATGCGACTAGGAAATCCACTTCAAGAGGCATGGAAACCGTTTTTCTAAAGACAGCCGTGTACATAGTGATCTCACAATCCGGATATAGACGCTCAAAGAAAGAGAAAAAGAGAAAGAGGAAAGGGGAAAAAATGAGTACATGAAGCTATGATCATTCATCCCACCTTTCCGTGTGTGTCTCGCAATCTATACAAGTCCATCCAAGCCAAGCGCTGGAGGCGCCGAGGGGCCCAAACCGCTTCCTCGTGCGACCACTCATGAGCTCGATAGAAACCTCAAAAGGCGTTTTGTGTTAGGTAACCTGAGCAAGGCATTGCCAGAACGCGCCGCAACCAGACTTTGCTCTTCTTCTTCTTACACACACACATACACACACACATACACACACCCCACCCCCGGTAGTCTTGCTTTGTGACTAAACACTCTGGCCGTCCGCACAAGGTGTTTGGTCTACTCCGGGGAAGGCACCCGTAATGTTGTGTGAAACGGTCCCCCCCCCGGGGGAGGGGGAACTGCACCAAAGTATGTTTTCCGGGGATTGCAAGGCTCTGTGCAACGTGGGGAATGTCGTATGGATGGAAAATAAGCTCGGGGTAAAGCTGCTATATGGCAATATGGAGGAGGGAAAAGGTTCACTTCATGTTGTCCATCTAGTCTGTAGTAGGCCCAGGGGGTGGATTGCGGAGATGTCGAGGGGCCTTGCTGCATGAAGACAGAACAGTGTCAACTCGTGGCACACCTGGGCAGGCAATCTCTGAGGAATAGAGTTTGTGACTCTGAGGACATCTCTGTGCATGCTGCAGAAAAGCGGTGAAGGAACAAAAAGCTTAAGGGTTATGTCGGTTTCTTCGCCAAGGCGTAATCATTTACACAGTCACAATCCTGTCCAGTGTCCATAGGCGCCTCTGAAAGCTTCATTTGTCTTTTCCATCGAGTGCTACACTGCAATGCAATTTTTTGATGGGAGGGCAAGTTGTTATACATACCATTCTCATGTTGCCCTTGAAGCACTGATTGATTCTGCCCCAGCCTGCTGTCTGTCTTCGTGGACGAGGCTACTTAAAACATGTTAACCCATGTGATCATCATACCATGTGGATACAAAAAGTTGACACAAGGACCGACATCACATTATGAAAGAGGTCCAAGATTCGATCTCACATTCACTGCTATAAGAGATTCCCGTCGAAGGATGACAATGCTGCTGCTGCTGCGTGCTTGCTCGCTGCTGCTGGCGAAAATCCCCAATCCTAACCAAATGTCTTGTGAAGAAACCAAAAAATACAAAATAACATCGCCACCAGAGATAAGTTTGAAGTCAGTCAAACAGACAGCCAGGAACCACAAAATACATCCGTCAGTAACAATGCCGAATGATGATTATGCCCAAAGCTTAACACGGTCACCACCGGTTTTGATCCGTTCCATCATCTCTGTGACCGAAATGGAAAAGAAGACAGAAACCGAATAATGTGAACTGTCGGAATGCCCTGCTCCCTCATCATCAGCCGTGGGGGGTGATATGTTCGGTGCCATCTCCTGTGAGTGTCAGAGTCCTTGTGATGATAACAAACAATATATCTTCATCCACCAGACTCCTGCCCGACACCAGCCGACCTGTCTCCCTCCAAATTATCCGGCCGACTGCGCGTCAGTCCCTCGTCTATTAGCCCCCCGCGCCCCTCCTCCACAAAATTGCAGCAGCCATGGTATGTTTCAGGTGAAGATGGAGGAGTGTAGGGGGCGGATGAGATCAAACCGCCCGTACTACGTCGAAAAAAACCGTGTTCTCAAAAGTGCTCATCTACCTGACATTGTGAGTAGATAGATTCCCCCCTATAGCAGACAGATAGATTAGATTCGAAATTGTCCTCGGGTCGAGCAGCCGGTGCTCTGGGTCACAGCCTACCCCATGAAGGGCAGCGGGGCTTCATTTGGAACGTCTTGCTCGCATGTCGGTGACAAGCATTGTCAGTGAGAAGCCGTAATAGCTCATCATAAGACTATTGTGCAAGCCTCGAGTGATAGCCACCAGTAGGCGTGGATGCTTTCTCTCCTATGCCGTCGGGCATGACACTCTTGCGTTGCTGACTCTTCCAGAAATCCATGGCCTCGACGATATCCTCGCCCTTCTCGTCTTCATATGCGAACAGAATCTGTGGCTGTGTGTCAGTACAAAAGCTTCGTCTTGTCGCCGGACTTGTAGAGTAATTTTGATGCAAGAACAACAAGGACAAGAAGCTAGAGCTTACCTCATGTGTACTACTATGCAGCATGCGAATATTCTTATGAGGAACGATGTGCACGGCACCGGACTCAATGTTTCGAAGCTCAATGAAATTGGGCTCAAAGGCCAGGATCCACGGGTAGGAGAGCGCAAAGCTGTGCGGAGTGCCTTCCCAATCGATTCTCCACTCGGGTCGTGCCCTCCATCCGTTGCGGTTAACAAAGAATGAGAACTCAGAGTAGTTGAGAAGGAACTCGCCGTTGAGACGCTCGATGTGGATTGGCTTGACGCCCTCCTTCCGTGCCACAAAGTCAAGGGAGGTGTCGGCCTGATCGAGGAGAGACTGTGTCTCGAGCGTCTCGAGGGACACGACCTCGAAGCCGCGGGCACATGCCACACACAACTTGGACTTGAGGAAGTGGACCGAGGTGGACTCGGTAGGGATGTAGAACTCCTTGAACGGCTTGAGCTCGTCCTGGCCGGCATTGAACATCTTGGTGAACCCCTTCTGCTTCTTGCTCTTAGACATGGCATCATTGGGCTCGTACACCTTGATGGTCGTCGACAGCGTAGTGGGCTTCACACAGCACACCAGGTGCCTGCCCATGGAGATTCCAGCCTTGAAGTAGCTGCAGTGGCTCTGGATCTTCTTGGGTTTCTTGGACAGGGCTGACTCGTTCGGATCGAGAGCTGCCAGGTTGTACGAGATGAGTGACTTGTTGGAGAGCACCAGCAGGAGCTGGTACTCCTCGAGCGCATCGATCTGCGTGACGTTGGTTGCTTCCAGGATCTTACGCGGCTGACCGCCCGACTTGCGGTCCGACACGTAGATCCCAGCATCCGTACCGTATATCAGTTTTCTGCCACCATCTGTACATTTCAGATCGTTAGTCGCAAAGAACCTTGGTTGGCAGCGCATAGCAATGCGTTAGCAATCGCTAGCAAAGCGGGTAGTGACGTACCAAACGGAGCAACACAGTTGACCTTATTCGTGCCTGTGAAGAAGCCATGCGACAAAACAGATGTGTTGAGGAAGTCGACACGAGCTCTCAGTTTTTGCTGAGCAGCATCGATAAACTCGAGCCACTTTTGTCGACCCGTTTGTGTCGACGCATACAAGGTCAACTCATATCCATTCTTGCCCATGTGCTTGAAGGTGATAGGCCAGCCCTCTCCCTTCTTGCCGCTCTCGGTCCGTATGGTAGGCAGCAGGCTTGATGCGGACCGCTTGACCGTTCCTGATGGGATCACCTCCTCCATCTCCTTGATAGAGAGAAGTTCAAGAGGGATTGGCTGTGTAATGCATCAATATTAGCCAACTTTTCTTGTTCTCCTTCTTTCTTATTTTGGTAAAAGAAGAGGGGGAAAAGGGAAGGAAAAAAAGGAAGGGGGGGAGGGTTTCTGTTTTTCTTTCTTACCCGTCGGTATGCTTTAACCTCTTCAGCCTTGCCGACCTGTTTTATCCTCACCAACAAGACGGCATGATCAAACAGAAAAGCTGTTATCTCGCTGTTCTCAGTGGCGGATTTCTTGAAGTTGCTCTTAAACACCAGCTCACGTCCCTCATCCGTCAGCTTCAGGTCGACTCTCTCGTTGGGCCTGAACTTGAGCTGGTCATGCAGACGGCGCAGGTTGAAGCGGTTCTCAGCCTTTCCGGACTCGGCATTGACCCTGGTGAGAAGGTCACGGATCATGACCAGGGCCTTGGGGATGTCTTCCTTGTCTGGGTTGCCGTCCTCTGTGTACTTGAGGATGTTCTCGAGCAGCAAGGGGTAACGCGCCAGTCTCGTTGTGGGCTTGGTCAGGTAGCCGTTCAGCTCGAGCTTCCTCGACTCCTTGCGGCGCTCGATCTCGTCGACAAATCGGCCAAAGTTGGGATTGACGGACCGCTCGTTCTCGAACTCGTACTTGGCCTCCAGCTGCTTGGAACCATACAGGATGAAGGGCTCGAACAGGGGTACGCAGTCCAGGAAGATGTCTCCAATGTTCCGCACGACGTGGCCGTTCTGTTGTCGGTCCGTCAGGGCCTTGGCGAGCCTGGAGCTCACGGAATGGATGCTCGGAGGGTCAATAATGTTACTAAAGATATTGCGCACAACCTTCTCCCTGCGCTGGGGCGGGATGGGGGACGCCTTGGACCGGAGCGGGCTGATCCAGAAGTCGCGGAGGTATTCCAGATCTTTGCAGAAGTCTCGCTCAGTGTAGCAGATCTCGGAGATGACCTCCTGCCTCTTCTTCTCCTTGTCGGTGACGCCGTCGGCGACCTCCTTGGGCACGCTGTTGATCCACAGCTTCTGCTCGTCGGTCTGGTCGATGTCGTCGTCGTTGGCAGGCGCCTCGGTCGTCTTCAGGCCGGCGCCGATCTTCAGGTTCAACCTCGAGACTTGCTCCAGCCGGCGGGGGCATGCGATCGAGTAGCACAGCTGATCTCGCGTGCATGTGGGGGAGTAACACTCGGAAAGGAGGACAAAGACACCATTCACCGGGGGTTTGTCAGACTCGTCCTCCATCATGGTGTCCCTGAACTGGTACATCTCGGAGGCCGAGTCGCGGAGACGGTGCTCGTAGGTGACGTCGTGGAAGTACTTTTGGGCGTCGAGGGCCCGACCAAGCAAGAGGGCCAGATTCCTATCGGTCGTCCTGATGATGTACGAGAGCACATCGACAGCCTCGGAACCGCTGAAGGCATTCTTATACGTCAGCTCGTTCTTGGTGCGGTCGCCCGTGATGATCTTCTCACGGAAGCACTCGCCGACCCGAGATAGGAGCGCAGGATAAACGAGAGGAGGGCGTATCTTGGCCGTCAGGGGACGGTCGCTGTCTATGGTAGCGCGACTCATCGAGGGTCGGTGTGTCAGCGTGGTGCTGTCGGACCTCTCGGAGATGGACGGTGCGATTGTTGAGGCCATAGACATGGTCCGCCCGCTGTCACCGCTAGCCGAGGACTGCACGCTTGATCTCGTCTGGGCCCCTGGAGCGGGTGGGATGAAGCCGCCGCCGCCGTTACTATTCTGAAACCCATTGTAGCCGTCCTGCTGTTGTTGTTGTTGCTGCTGCTGGAGTTGTTGGTGAGAGACCTCGGTGGCGGAGGGCACCCTCCTGTTAGGAATGACCCTTCCGCTCATGGTCTGATGTGCATCACGCTCATGGGCGCCTGGATAGCCACCAGTCATGCTCATAGCCCGCTCGTCGTGTCGTTCTGGCACCACCCTGCCCTGGGCCGTCGTCCGCGATGAGTGTGAGCTATAGGGCGCGTGCCGGAAGGCGTTGGCAGGAATCTGCGAGGAGCCGCCCCCTTGCTGATACTGGCCACCACCACCACCACCACCGACACCTGCTCCTCCTCCTCCTGGCTGTTGCTGTTGGTACATGGGCTGCCTCGGCGGACCAGCAAGGGATTGAGAACGGTACGAGTCGGAATTGAGAGCGGGTGCGGGCCCTGAGCCGTTCTGATAGAACCTCTGCGCGGGCGTCCGAGCTCCATAGGCGCCAGGCGGCGGCCCTCTCTGGTCGAATCTGGCAGGGACAGGCTGGCCTGGAGGATAACGACCCGGCGGCCCCTGAGGCTGTCTCTGCTGTTGTAGGTACTGCTGCTGCGGGGACGGCACCTGGGACCCGCCGGATATCGACCTCTGGCCCTGATAATAGCCATTGGACATGCTCGCGTCCATGGTTCGAGTCCGCTCGTAAGCAGCCTGGGGAGCCATGCGAGGGGGAGGTGGTCGCTGCATCGAGGACATGGTCTGGGTGCGGTCGGCGTGCAGCATCTGCGGCGGCACGGAGGAGGAGGTCATGGTGTGGGATCGCCCAGGCCCAGGGGAAGCGCCGAAAATGTTGGCGTAGGCGGCATCTCGTTGTTGGTATTGACCATAGTCTTGATTTTGTCTTCTCGGAGGGGGCATGCGGTCTTGTTGATAGTCGGCCATGGCTGTGATGGCGGGCAGACAAGGCGAGAAGGGGTCGTTGGGGGGGGGAGAGAGACGGGGCCTTGTTTCGTGGGAGTTGGGAGCGGGCGTCGGCCGTCGGCTTCTAGAATTGAGAGGAGTTGTTATCAGCACACGCGAGCGTGCCCATTGGAGATGGATGAGAGGTGAGTGTAGGGACGAGATGAGGCGTCTATCGTCGGTTTGGGGCAAGGGGAGGGAGGATGGTGGTTCTGGTTGTATGCCTCCGTCCGGATGATGGGGGGAGCAACTTTTGGTCGCAGCACAAGCACCGGGAGTCAGGACGAAGGACGGTACCTTACGTACGCGGCCATGCCATGCCGTGCCATGCCACGAATGGCACCAGTCCAGTCCAGTCCAGGACGGGGGCCAGGGCAGGCCAGGACAGGCCAGGGCAGCGCAACAAGGGGAAAAAAGGGAAAAAGTGGGCCCTGGGGAACCTTACTCACTCGCAACGCCCTGAAAATGCGTACTCGTCCTCCTCCCGTTCCGTTTGTGAAGAGGATGGATCGTTGGGAGTTTGGAGTGTGGTGTGGTGGTGGAGTGTGGAGAGTGTGTTGTGCCAGGCCTCAAAGGACCGCTGACTTTGGCTTGGTTGAGACTGCAGCACCTTGTGCACCAGCCTGGGCTGTTGTGTAGAGATAACACAAAGGCCCTCTGAGCTTTAAAGCTGGAGCTGCAGGCAGAAGCAGGGTCTCATGTGTTGTGTAGAGTATGCTGTATGCCCTTTGCCTGTGCGCGCCTGTGTAGTTCGGTAATGCCCGGTAATGATATTTGTTTGTGTCGGACTGAAGATGGTTCTTGCACACAGGCTGGACTCAGATATTGGTGGCAGCTCGGGCTGCTTGGCTGGATGGTAGAGACGTTAGGGGAGGAGGCTTGGTGGTGGCCAGTGGGAACTGTAGAGGTCCTGTCGTGTCTGCCGCCTGCTCAGCTACTGTTATTTGGAGGTTTGATAATGCTCAGGGCACCCCTTGCCGCTTTCCACTGCCCTGACCACATGCAACTTTTCTTTATCCTATTATATGGTGGTAGTACAAGGAGGAGTGTGTTGTGTGGAAAATTTTGTCCAATGTGACCCTATTGCAGTCGGTTATTCAGTTGTAGATCGATTGATGCAGCCAGGCGTTTGTTATCAGAAAGATGCACGTGGGTGCGCCGCAGTGCCGGCAGGAAGACCATGGATGCTCATAGAAGATGGGCAGACCTGGAGTCAAGTCCTCCTGTTGCTGTTGTCTGATACTATGTATGAGATAATAACAAAACATTGGCCGCAAGCCCTCACAGTCTCTTCCTCTCCTTCCTTGTCGTTTGTGTTTTCAAGGCAAGGAAAGGAAAAGAGAGGGTGGCCAAAGGCTTTGTGCATATGTAGGTGTAGGAGAAACGCCTGGTGTCCAGCAGGTGCTCACAGTTCATTGCTGTCAACAACTATGTCTAGACAAGGCGAAACACCCAGCACAGACATGGAATGCCTTCCATCTTGAAAGGCAAAATAGACTGCTGAGCAGCTGTTCTTGTTCCTGATTCCAACCAAGTCAATCCCAAAGACTAGAGAAACAAGTCTATCTTTTTCAAGTCAAAGGGCCAGGAGGGGGGCTGAATCATTGGAAATGGCGCCAAGTGGTTTGCCTACCCGAAAGGCCCTCCAATACCTGTAAAATGAGGTGCCCAGGTGCTAATTCCAGGTCCTCAGCTCTGTGCATTAGCGCCAGAGTGACCCTCCCATCAAGAGCCACTTGCGAGCTGGTTTGTGCTGGGTGATTTCCTTGATCACTCACTAAATAGGAGTCCTTCCTTTGAGCACAGTACTTTCGTGCAAATCACACATTCAGACGTTCATTCAGAGATCTGAATTTCATCTCCAAGCTGGTATTTGGGTATTCACCATAGTTACACAGTAGCACAATACATTCTAAGTACAGTGACCAGCCCCTGATATAGAAGGGTTACTATCTAAAGTAAGTATCCCCTGCTGTAGTTCCTGTGCTGTAGTACAAGCAATGTACTTTAGTGGCGCTGACAGTCTGATCCCTGCAGCTCAGTGGACTCTACTTGCTGCTTAGTCACTAATAGAGCATCTCCAAGGATCATAAGCTGGAGCTTGTCGACAACTTCGTCAGCGCCTTCGAGCACCCAACAACCAGATTCTACTAGGCGACCATCCAGCTGTCGATTTGAACACAGATCATCAACAACATACCCATCCTGTCTACATCTCAGGCTTCTGACTAGACAACAGAAGAGTGCACATCGTGACCATGGCAGACTCCGAGCTGTCCCCCAAGTTCGCGCCCTTCATCGGCATGGTACGCACACCTGAACCTGAATCCGTCAGCTGCGTGATTGAGGAACGATCTGGACTGGACTGGACTCCTCTGACCATCTAATAGGGCGGCATCGCGGCAGCTATGATCTTCGGCTGCGCAGGAGCAGCATACGGCACCGCCAAGTCCGGCATAGGTATCGCCGGCGTGGGAACATTCAGGCCAGATCTGATCATGAAGGTCAGTAGTAACCCAACCTGTTCTTAGGCTCCGTTCTTTTCATCATCAGCATCCAGGAAATCCATCATGCATGCACCAACTAACTTCTCGCTGCTCGTTTAGTGCCTCATCCCCGTCGTCATGTCCGGTATTATCGCAGTCTACTCCCTCGTCATATCTGTCCTGATCGCGCAGGACCTCGACCCCAAGTCCAGCTACAGCCTGTTCAGCGGTTTCATGCACCTCGCCTGCGGCGTCTCCGTTGGCATGACAGGTCTCGCGGCTGGATATTGCATTGGTGTCGTGGGCGACAAGGGCGTGCGAGCCTACATGAACCAGAGTCGCATCTTTGTCGGCATGGTCCTGATCCTCATTTTTGGCGAAGTCCTGGGTCTCTACGGGTTTGTCCTTCTCTGCTTCTCAGGAAGTTCCTTTGCTTGCTTAGTTCTAGTTGCTAATAGACGGTTTTTTTACTCGCAGGCTTATCGTCGCGCTGATCCTCAACACGAAGAGCAAGGGCTGATTGTCCACAACCATGATGACTGCGCAGACTATGAGCCAGAGAAAGAGCGGAGCGGCAAGCAGCAATGTACGCAGGGGAGGGAGATGGCGTGGCTGTAAGAATATTATTACCAGAAGAGTTGCCAAGCCAAGGGCAAGGGATACAGCATTGCATAGTTCTGGCGTTTTGGGAGGGGGGATCTCTTCCGATGTAGACCTGAATTGTATGAGAATGGAGCTGACGTCGTTCAGATCGATCTTCCTGTGACCAACGAGCAAAGCAGTGCAGCAGACGACAAAGTTATACTTTCGGATCACTGCATTCACGTTGAGTGGTCGGGTCGTCCTGCTGAACGTCTTGACGCCCATGTCCCGAACCAACCATGCGCGGTTTCTCAGTTCAAGTACCTGGACAGTCAACCAAGAATAGACTCTGGCCTTTGTTTTTTCCCTTTCTTTTTTCTTATTCTTAGATCACCCCCTTTCCACTTGTCAGATTTTATCCTCATTAGCATCTATCTGGATCAACAGTTGGATGGATGAAAGATCATCGCCTCCGGACGACGTTCCATCATTCCGAGAGGCTATGAGACTACCCTGAGAAGGCACCGGAGATTCAGGACCTAAGTTCAGTTTTTGCAGCTAGTCTCACAAGCAAGGGACGGGGTGGACAGAGGACAATGCGGCTGTGCCAATTTCAATATACGCGACATGGGCTAATACCATCCTAGGTATGTCGCGTGAAAAGTCTCAAGGCCTTGCTCAACACAATACAAAAGGAGACAAGGAAACTAAAGAGGGGGAGAAGGGGAAAAGTTGATTGCGGTCTTTTCGTGTGGCAGATTTGCCTCTGGCTCCCCTCAGGGTACAGCGCGGGTGGCTGCCCATAGGCTCTGAAGAGGCAAGATGAGTCGCGCTGGTCAACTGAGACATTGTCGATAACACATTCCTGAGCGCTCCCACGCTCCCAGCGACCTGTGCGTGTCCATTTCTTCGCTGAGATCATGGCTCGCCCTCCGGAACGTACCAGGGAGCCGAATCGCCTGAGCGGTAATTTCGACCTGGATCACGATGGATTCCAACGCGCACGGCAGACATTTGTTAGGATTGGGCACGCGTCTTCTTGGATTTTGCTCTCCATCTATAAATCCCCGAGCAAACCTGTGTGCTGGCTATTCTGGCCCTCATGGGAACTTGACTCCCTACCACACTCGTTGTCCGAATTTCCCTTTTCCCCTCCTCCTTCTTCGCAGTCATGAAGAGATCTTTGCTCACAGGCGTGCTGGCCAGCATCGCTACGCCGGCCCTCGCTAGCGCCCAGGGAGCCGGTGTTGGTGGTTATGGTGTTCCTCCTCCCCTCGCTTCAGTCTGTATCACGTATTCTTCCACCTATCTTGAGACTATATCGCCAGGCCCAGCCGGTGCCACTGTCACGCAGCCTGGTGGTGGTGGTGTCGTTACTGTCACGCAGCCTTCAGCCCAAGCCTCTACTACCGCACCAGCGTTCTTTGACCAGGTGATTCTGGAGATCATTCCACTTACAGTCGCTGGTCGAAAGCGTCAGGCAGCAGGATCGGGTGTGGGAGGTTTCGTCAGCACTGGTTCAGACCCGAACCCAGGGAGTTGTACTGATGCGACCACGTTCAACCTGGGCGGGGGAGAGCTGGTGGTGGATGGAGAGGCCATTTTCGTAGTCCTCCAGGACGACGTTTACATCGAGCTCCGCACCGCCGGCACGCCTCCAGCTGGCGCCATCACCACTACTTTTGCCAACAGCAACGGCTTCATTGCCTGGGAAAATTTTGACTTCCTCACCGGAGCGGCCACATTTTGCCAGGTCGCAGCGACTGGACAGGTCTATGCCGTCTTCGAGGACGATTATCCTGATGACTGTTTTAATGTCGCCCTCCAGGTTTTCAATCGTAAGTTTCTTGACAGTGTTTCTTCTGCTGCTGGGAGACAACTCCTCGACTATGCAATTTGGTCCAGAAGCTAATCAGGACATCAAACAGCCGCGGAGTGCCAGAACGGAAACATTACTCCCGTGAGCTCTTCCGCCAGCGCCACCGCCACCACAATCCCTCCGGAATCAATTACTACCGCTGCTCCTTCTACCAGTCAATTCACATTCTACCCGAACTCGTCCACAACCAACACGGAGTCAGGCCTGTCTTCCTCGTTGTCGACCTCTACTTCGTCTGCAGGCTGCGCCTTTGCCACATCAGGATCAGTTCTCGCGGGCGGCGGATTCCAGGATGGCCAGAGTCCATTTGTGGTGACCCAAATGGGCGATGGGTTCAGCGTCAACATCCTGCCCTCCTCAGACAGCCCTGCGCCCAATGCCGAGCTGTGCCAATATTTCTTGTCTCTCAGCTTTGCTGGCGGTAATGCCTCGACGCTGGTCTACACTGCGTCCGTCCCAACGACGGCAGGTGTCGAATATACCATCACCTTCCAGAATCTCGCCAGCTCCGGAAGCCTATTGACCAAGAGACGCACCCTGGACGCCCGACAGGACGACGATGACACTTCAACCTGGTCCGTGTCTGTGGACTCGACTACCATCGCAACTGGAGAGCCCTCCGACGGCACGCCTACCTGGGAGACGTACAGCGGACAGTTCATCGCCACCGGAGATGATGACATCAACATCAACATCCGTGCGGTAGGACCCCCGAGTTACTATCTTTTCGCCAACTTCATCGTCGTTGCCAGTAGCATTCAGCCCTCCCAGTCCACGGAGCCCCCCACCAGCTTGTCAACCACCATGACCGAGTCCAGCGCTACCGAGTCTAGTGCCACCGAGTCGCCCTCGACGACCGAGGCGCCTTCGTTCAGCTCTGTAGTCTCCACGACGACAGCTTCCTCCACCTCGAGCTTCACTCTCCCGCCCCAGCCGACCATCACCGCCGGCCTCCCATTCTTCATCGACCTGACCCCCTACCTGAACAACTTCGGAGATCTCATCACAGCTGTTGATTTCGACCCAAGCACGACCTGGCTTGAGGACTCCGTAGACACTGACGCCCAGGACCTCGATGGAACTGCGCCCGATGACATTACCCCCGGCACGGTCACGGTCACCATCGATGCTGACGACGGAACCACCGTCCAGCCGTACACTGTGACCTTTACGATTGCTCTCGTCTATGGTCTCGTCTCGTCGACCTCGGCCGGGTCCCTTACCACCAACAGCGTAAGCTCAGGATCAATCCCAGGATCAATCACAGGATCAATCTCAGTGCCGACCCTGCCTATTACTACCAACAGCGTGTCCTCGGTATCGTTCTCACGGCGCTCAAGGCCGGCCTCGTCTATTACTACCAACAGCTTGCCCTCAGCAGCGACCTCGGGGAGCGCGAGCTCGGCGTCCACAACTAGCACCACCTCGACATCGAGCGCGTTCTGTCCATTCTCCACCTCGGGCTCCATCTTTGCGGACGGAGGCTTTGAGGCCCCAAGCTTGCAGGGCCCATTCACGCTCGGCGGGCAGGTCAGCCTCAGCGCATGGAACCAGGTGATCGTCACGTCTGCTGCCAGCCCCACGGCCAACCAGCCGTCCGACCTCTGCAGCTACGTCGTCGAGTTCCAGGCGCCGCAGCTTCTCCAGTCTGGCAACTCGCTGTACCAGTACAACCTGACCACCGCGGCCGCGCAGGCCTACTCGCTCTCCTTCGAGGCGGCGGCCTGTGGCTCCATCACGTCGCAGACCTTTGCCGTGTCCGTCAACTCGCAGGTCCTCGTGACTGTTGCTGTTCCGGTGCAGTGCTCCTGGAGCTCATACCGTTATACCTTTACTGCCAACACCACGACGACCACCTTGGGTATCAATCTGGTGGCATTACTTCTCACGGATGGTACGTTTTTTTCTTCTTCTTCCTTTTTCCCCTTCCCACTTTGCCGATTGAAAAGCCTGTGAAGTCAATCTCTCGCTGACATTTCGATTCCAAAATCTAGCGCAATACTACTTTGATAACTTCATCATCGTCCCTACAACTCTCCCTTCCAGCAGCACCACCGCAGCCACAGCCTCATCCACGTCCACAAGGAGATAAATAGACCGATGATTTCTTTTGTTGTCCCCCCCCCCCCCATTTTCTAGGGGTTTCTTTTCTTTCTCTTCTGCAGAACATTATTTTGTGGCCCCCTTTCTGTTTTAATTATTTCTCATCCCTTAATCTTTCGGAAAATAGGCTCTCTTTTTTCTTCTCTGCACGGACTGTTCAAAGCGGGCATTTAATATGATATATATTGAATGTTCTTGGAATTAGGAGACTTGTGCCTGACAGATCCAATACACTATATTTAAATTTCATGTGTCTTATCTCTCTACTCTGAAGTACTGTAGATGCCGTGTGAACGTAGTGAGAGAGAAGAAAAGACTTGTTGCTAAGTGTAATCAAATACAGTTGGCTGGGAGGAGCCGAAAGGATCTGTCATACAATTGGGCCAAAATTCATAGATTCTATGCAGGATTAGAATCATGCCTCAGTTCATCTTTTCCCACCCTATCGCAGTGTGCATGCATTCTAGTAAATTGACATTATTTGATCTTTGAAACATACAAGTCATCAAAACAGTTCAGGTTTCATGCCCCAGCTTGAATGAATGCACCCACATGCACCATGCGATTGTTCATGCTGCTGCTGCTGCTGCTGTTGCTGGGCAAAGAATCAAACAAAAATAAACCTCGACACACACACACAAATCCCAGAAAGAACGCCCTAGTGGACCCAAGAAAAAACAGGAGGCCAGAAAAGACAGGAAGAAAGATGCCACCCTTGAAAAGACGAAGAAAAAAAACCGGCCTTCGACTGAAGGGCCAATCAAGCCGTGACGCTCAACGACGGTAGGTGAAACGGCGGGTGAGTCGGCCGCGCGACAAGCCCGTGTTGTTGCTCATGCCGTGGCGGAACTTGGTCCAGTTGCGCTCGTTCTCGTCACGCTCTCTCTGTTGGGCTATTTTGTTGGCCAACAAAGTCAGTAGATGTTTCTTTGTTTCCCCTCCTCTCTTTTCTCTCTCCCGCCATCACAGAAGAAGAAGAAGAAGAAAAAGAAAGAGACAAGAACCTACCAAGAAAGAAATCCCACCTCCTGTCCTCCCGATACAGCACCGCATCCCCATTCTCCCTAGCCAGCCTCTCCCTCCTCGCCCTGGTAGCCGCCTCCTCGCCAACCAGATATGGATCCTCAAGCGGCCTGACGCGCTCGCCGGCTCCGCGCGGGGTGTCAGCACCAGACCCAGACCCAGGCCCGAAGCCGCCGCCGCTGCTGGTGCTGGTGCTGCTGGTGCTGGTGCTGGTGCTGGTGCTGGTGCTGGTGCTGACCTCCTCGTTGACCCTGTCGAGCACGCGGGCGGCGTTGCGCAGGAGGCCTTCCCCGCTGGACATGGCAGCCTGGGCGCGGCGGGTGGCGACACGCTGGTAAGTCGGGTTTGTGTTGACGATGCTCCAGGAGGGGATGCGGAAGGCGCCGAGGGTGGGCATGTCGGAGGCGCTGCGGCGCGGGGCGGGAGGGATCGGGGGTAGGCCTGGCGTGGAGAGGTGGGCTGTGTTGGACGGCAGCAGGGTCGGGAGGCTGTGTGTGCGGCTGGCTGTTGTTGTTGTTGTGGTGGTGGTGGTGTTGTTGGGCACCGCGGCGGCGGCGGTGGTGGAGGCGGCGGTGGTGTTGGTGGGCCCGCCTACTGCGCTGGCAGCCGATGATGTGTTGTTGTTGTGGTTCGAGGAGGAGGGCGGTGAGTACGGTGGGATGGTCTCGCCGTTGGAGATCGTGGTGTGGTAGGAGGGGGCCTCCGAGACTTTGAGAGCGAAGCAAAAGGCCGAGTCAGTATGTGTGCATAGTTTCGATGCATATATCGTTGTGGCCGCGGCTCTCGTCTACATTGCGTAGAGGTATGTATGCCCACTCTCCTCCAGCCGAGAATATATATATATATTTATATATATATATATATTTGGGACGCAGCCAGAGTTCAGATGTTGGGCGAGAAATGACACGGGACATGAAATACAAGAGCAAAACTTACCATAGGAAGGGGCAGCAGAGCGGATTGATGCTGTCTCAAAGTCCTGCCTGCTGTAGCCGCGCAGGATAATATCGTGCTCAAAGGTGGTAGCCATGGTTCTGGGTTCTGGCTTTATGTTCTCGGCTGTGTGAGGTCGGGAGGTGTGTGCAGGTGGAGGGCTGGCGGTGAGGACGACGAGGACATTGGTGTGCTTTTGGCCTGAAGTGAAGAAGTAGAGGAAGACGAGAAGAGAAGGACGAGGAGGAGAGGCAGCAGTAAGAAGTCAAGAGAACGGAGAAGGAGGAGGAGGGTTCCTAATCTCTCGGCCTGCACACTCGCTTGTGAATCCGAGTCTATGTACTAAGTATGTGTGGGAGAAGCCGAACGGTACGAGATACTGTATCAAGTCCCCTCTAAAACGCGCAGCACGCGAGCAACCACATGCAACCCTTCCCGGGCGTGTGAGACAACGGGGGGGTGAGGTCACGCTCCCGCCTGGTGCACACACACGCACACACACCTACACAAGCGGGCAGATATCAGGGTCTTCTGATAACAGATAGGCTGAAGGTGTTCTTCAAAAAAAGAGTCGTGTGTATGTTATGTGAAGGCTCACGGCTTCGACAATATGACTGGCTCTGACCGGGTTCCGTTAAGAGACAAGAACAATCCCCAACAACAAACAAGCGCAACTCCGGAACCTTGCTCGTGAGGAGCAAACACGTCTCTCTTTAAGTAGATTGCCAGACAAAGCCCAGGCCCGGGAAGACAGGCTTGGCCAAGGGACGCTGCCGAGAGTAGAAGAGAAAACCACTCCCTCCAGATCCGATAGGGAAAGGGGAAAGGGTCCGGCAAGAAAGTATCAGAGAATCGTATACGGTGGCATGTGCTCCCCCTCTTCGTCCCCCACCCCTCACAAGCATCTCGCGGCTTGCAGGGATAAGACAAGCAAAAGAGAGGGGCGGGGGGCCGGAGCGGCGGTGGAGAAAGGCCGTCTACTACCGCGTAACTACTCTTACGGTACCAGACCACAGTAGTATGTTACAATGTACTATACAAGTAGCCCTTTCTTTTTCCCTCTCTCTCTCTAGGCCCGGAAGAGGAGAGGACTTTGGGAGGAGGTTGGGCTTCCCTCCCCCTCTTCTTGTGGAGTCTGGAAGGCCTGGGCTGCAGGTCAGCCTGCAGGACTATTGCATGCCCAGCAGGCCCAGCGTCCCAGGAAGGGACTGGTGATGAACCGTCAGCACCGCTCATTGGCGTGCCTGGGGTCCCAAAAAGATGCATGCAAGCGGCCGTTCTCAACTAGTAGGTCATTAAGCGGCTCCCAGATCTCACCCGCGAGAAGGAGGGAACCAGAAGTAATCAGTTGTACTTGGAACAACGAAGGAACCTTGTCTCGGTCGATGTCTGTCGAAAACCAGCCCTGCTGTCCTCTGCTGTTGGGAACTGCCAAGAAAAAGGGATCCGACGGGCGCGGTGAACATGCGGCGGGGTTCCATATGAAGGGCCACTTAGCTCTGCGACACAAAGGCGCAGCAGTACCAGTTGCTTATGACAGACGAGTTGTCGAAAAAGGAAAGAAAAGAAAAACAGGTCTGCTTTCTCGGTTTTGCAGGGACGCACCCACGGCACTCTGGGATAAACACGGGAGGCCTCGTGGAGATGGACGATCGGCGGGAAGTTGTTTTTGGAAAAACCTGATTCTCAACTGGCTAGCAGTGGTCCCGTCGATGGACTACTTTACCGCCATGTTACTGTATAGTAATGAACCATAGTAGTGTGAGGATGAAATCATTGACGGATCCTACAGTACAGCAAGCGTCCTGAAGTTGTGGAACCGTTTGGACCGGGCGGGATGAAATGAGACTTCGGGGAGAAGAACGAGTATTGCACAGTCAGTACTTGACTCTGAATTACTACTACTGCCACTACTATGTACTACAATTCCAGCAGACCATCTGCCGAATGCCGACAAACCCCAGCCACACAATGAGCCCTGCGCGCGAATTTTCTTCAACATGCCATGCCGTTGGGACGCGACGGTGCGCGGCCCTCTCCAAGTACTCCGCCGAGCGCCCGTGTGTTGTGTCTTCTTTTTTGACTCGGGCGGTGAGACTTAGAAAATGCCATGGCCTGGAAGGATCGAGATTTGGGAGTTTACGGTGCTTGGCTTGCTTTCGGTGTGCGGGCTGGCACGGCTGGTGGGCGCTGCAAAGTGGCACGCACAGTGGCACGGGGTTTCCACTTGGCGAAAGCAGGGCCAGCGGGACGGGAGCGGATGCAACGTTGAAGATCCCCTAAACAAGACCTCAAATGTCGTCCACACTTGGACTTTCTGTTCCGCCTTGTGAGCAATGGACTGCAATGGACATGAAAAGAACATCTGAACTTCATGTGCAGAATTCTCAAGTTCCTACGTGTCTTGGGCATTGGAAAACAGCTCTACAAAACTTGACCAACCTGAAGAACATAGTTGCACAGTCGTCCATATTCTACACTCAAGTTCTGGGATCCAGAGCCTCGCAATAGTGCATGTGCAATTAAGATACGAGACAGAATTGTATGTAGTGATCGATGGAAAACACTTTAGAAACGGGGACTACAGCCACTCCCAAGCAAGACGTACTCTCCAGTCATATTTCATGTTTGGATGCGCAAATTACTGAAAATTCTTGCCCCGTCGGTGAGACTCGGGAGGAAGAGCCCAGCCATCAAATCTAATATTCAATATACTTGATTCTATAGATGTCGTTCTCAGAGAGGACGTGACAACGTATTGTTGAGCTTACCCTCGACTCTACTCCAGCTGTGGAAGTTGAAGGTATCAGCGAGACCCTGAAGAAGCTGACAATGTTCTGTTACGCAGCAAAAATCAGTTGCAAAAGAGCATGTATTGGCTCAGAAGTGAGCAGATCTCAGAAAGCCTACATCAATTGTGAATATGTTTATCCAAATATTTTCTGTGATAGAAATACCATGCAGTTTTGTTGTGAAAAGAACAACCCCCCCACACCTCTCTTCTTTTTAAAGAAAGAAAAAAAGTGCAAAAATTGAATCAAAGCGCTTGAGGCTGGAATTGAACATACAGCTGCAGAGCACACTGTATCTTATAGTGCAGAGGGAGATGGCTTTAACCACATACGACCACTGCACCACGATACCTACTTGGCTTTGATCCGGTAAGTGACAGTACAATTGTTGTAATGACCTATATACCCAGTCACTATTGCACAACAGTTGTGAAGGACCTCAAACCATTTTAGGACATCTTGATTCTGCAGCATATCGACAAGGTCTTCTCGCCCAGGCCTATGCTAACATCAACATATTACAGGAGTGATCATCATCACAATTACATTACCTTACACTTCTACAATCAGGCGTCCAACAGGGCAACACAGGATTTTCATTGCTCAAGTGCTGGAAACCGTAGGCCAGGCTATAATCATATCCAGTCTCTTTGTAGCGACATCAAAATTGACCATTGCATCTTTACCACTCAACAGTCATAAAAAGGTATTGACCATCATAAGTAGGAGTGCATCTTTTCAGGGTCGCTAGGACTGGTTGTTGAAGAGTTCCATGTATTTCGCTACCAGTTTTGGAAGATAAAGTACTTACTCTGTAATGTTTTCAAGACTTTCACTTGAAGTTGTGATCACCAAGTTGAAGTACTTGAATGCGCCCTCCTGTGGGGGGGGGGGGTATACTTAATTGAGTGATATCACAGAGCTGGATAAGAATGAAGAGGTCTTCCTGAGGATTGTTCCGCAAGTTGACAAAGATATCCATGTCATCATGCCACATTTGGACACATGCAGAAAGTCTGCCATCATGTTATATGATTACTGACACTGATGTCGGCAATGACAGCCTTTGTGGGCTTCACACCTGGCAAAGAAATAATTTGCTCTATAAGTATCTAGATCTCCCACAAACACCTGTTCATGGTCTGTCCCAGCAAGTGGTATTACCCACTAATATCCTGGAACCTGACAAGCATTACTATCTTGAATCTGCCATCTGATAATAATTGTATTTTGATTTGCCTGCACAAGGGTTCCAACCCAGGTCTATGAGCTCCCTCTACTGAGTGGGTGGAGTTCAAGTGTGCAAAACATCATTTTTGTTTTGTCAGAACTGGGCATGGCTGTGCTTGTCCTGTGAGAAAAGACGGAAATTCATGTGTGGAGCACAAACAGACAGACCTTGTGTGACCTTGCAGAATGATTTCATCTTCACGAAGATATCTGACCTCAAGAGGGAAAAGGTATGATTGCTGCTGCAGTGGGTTCATCTTCCGTGGTGAAACAAACGCTGATGAAAGGCTAGTGTGGAGCTGACGTTGTGCTAGGCGAGGCCTGTAAGTTGGCTGGGATCAAGTTGGGGGGAGGGGGGGTGCCCCACTAGAGTACACTGCACTTAGTATCAAGCTCCTGCCAGGCCGCGTTTGCATGTGGTACGTGTGTAGCTCACACGAGCCCAAGGCTGACACCTTCAACTCTAAGCCTCCTGGATCCAATCTGACCTTGGCTCCAATGCTACACTGCACGCTACCTGCCATTCACCTTCTCCTCCGAAACTCCAATTTACCAATTTTGCACACATACATACAAGCTGCGCATTTGACAAGCTCCTTTTCCTCCACCAGCACCAGCAGCAACAGCAGCAACTACTGTGGGGTTAGTCAACAGTAGCCCATCCACAGTGCCCCTCCCCCTGCCTTCACATGTGGCAGATCTGTGGTTGGCACCTGGACCCTTAAAGGGTGCTGGGACGGACTCTCAAGGGTGGACAGAGGGGATGAGAAAGTGAAGGGCAATTTTGGAGACGTTCAAACCATGGAGTCCCTCTCTGTGCCCAAGCTGGCAAGTCGCGCACGACGATATCGCTCCTCGACATCAGCATCCAACCCCCCTGCTGTGACGAAGGCCACTGAAGTCCTCCAACATCTTTTCGACGACATTGATTCTGTGACCCAAACCAGAGAAGGCTCAGAATACCCAGCATTTCATCCTATCCTGAAGACCGCCCGACAGATACATCAACATGTTGCTGCCACGAACCCACCTTCCCCTTCCCAAGACGATTTCCGCCACCTTGACGGCTACCAACGCCTCCTCAACGTTCTCCGAGCCTACTCTGGCTTTTACAATCCCCAGAAGAGGACATTGGAAGAGAAGAAGGGGTTCTTTGAGCTTCTCCATGTCGTGCTGGCAATCATCTCTGCGACGTTTAGGGAACATCATGGGAACCGCCGCTACTTCAAGCACAGGGTTGAGGGTGCCGGCTGGGAGGCTCTGGAACAGATCATAGCCAGTGTCGGATTGGGTGGTTCCGACTCGGACCTCTGGTCAAACTGTCAGCTGTTCGGGAAACTGCTGTCCTTCGCGCTCGATGACCAGAGGCTGGATGAGCTTTGCCAGGCGGTAGCCGCAGCCGCCGCTCCCCAGTCCCAGGAGCACGGCTCGGCACAAGAGGACGTGGAGTATCACAAGGCTGATGGGACAAGGATCAAGAGTTTCGACGTGTCTACGATTGAGAACGAGCTTGCGAGGGTCATCACCTCCACCACTGTCCTCTCGAACCCGGAGATAATGCGCGCCACTGCCGATTTTTGGGAGTCCATGCCCCGAGAAAGGGACACCGCCGAGAATTTGGCCTCCGTCATTGTCTTGACTACGATGGGGCTGGCCTGCTCTGCCTCCTTTTACAACCTGACGGCCTTGCATGGGACAGGTGTCCTCTCAAGATTCCTGGCTCTGTACTTTACCAGCGATTCAATATTGTCACAGTACGAGAAAAAGATCGTCCTCGACTTGTGCAAGTCCTTGATGCACCTTGGCGTCAATCGGCTTGCGGACACACAGCTACTTCTGTCTAGACAAGATATGGCAGCATCCCAGTTCTGTTTGGACATGGCGTTGAAGAACCACGGGCCTCCTTTCGTCCAGTTTGATCTATCTCTTCACGGGCACTCATCCATCGAGCTGCCGTCACTCGGACGCTCGTTCCCTCCACAATCGTCCGCAGGCTACACCTTTACTGCTTGGATACGCGTGGATCGTTTCGATCCCAACTCTCACACGACCATCTTTGGCGTCTTTGATGCTTCCTCAACATGCTTTCTAATGGCATATTTGGAGAAGGATACCCACAATTTCATTCTACAGACTTCTGTTACCTCTCAAAGACCAAGTGTGCGCTTCAAGTCGGTCAAATTCAAGGAGAATAGATGGTACCACATCGCGCTTGTTCATCGGCGACCGCGGACCATGACGGCCAGTAAGGCGGCCTTGTTTGTTAACGGCGAGTTTGCTGAGCAGCTCAAGTCACAATATCCGATGCCTCCACCGGCGAGCAAGGCGAGCAACGGAAGCACGGAAAGCTTTGCCTCTTTCAACTCGAGTGGCAACAAGACACAACCCGTCCAGGCATTCTTAGGGACCCCTCGCAACCTCTCCACCACGCTCGGGCGTGGGCTGATCTTCTCAAAGTGGTCGCTGGCATCAGCTCATCTCCTCGAGGATGCATTGAGTGATGACTTCCTCGCCGTGCACTACCGTTTAGGACCCAGATATCAGGGTAATTTCCAGGACTGCCTCGGTGGCTTCCAGACATACGAGGCGTCAGCAGCTCTGGGACTACGTAACGAAATGCTACATCCTGGTAACGAGGAAGGGTCCTCGGATATCCTCAGGGCGATTCGAGACAAGGCGAGTAGCATTTTGCCGGAGCAGAGGATCTTGTTAAGCACACTTCCCACGGCCATTTTTCGCACTGATGGCCAGTTCCTGGACTCATTTCTTTTCCGATCACTTTCGAGAAACGCCGCGAGTAATTTGTTCCAGATGACCACTAAGAGTGGCACCGCCATTTCTATCAATGCTGCGCTACCTTGTGTCAATGATGCCCTTGTCCGGGTTCACGGTGTTGCTGTCTTGACCGGAGACCCTGTTGTCGCGACACCCTTCAACTTCGATGCCAACTTGTGGCGGGTGGGCGGTTTCACGCCTGTCGCCCTGAAGCTTGTTGAACGTGCAAGGAATGCAGAAGAGTTTTTGCGATCCGTTGAGCTGATGTTCTTAGCTATCAAGAAGAGCTGGAGAAACAGCGAGGCTATGGAGCGTGACAATGGCTACGCCATCTTGGGCATGCTGCTGAGGGCGAAGCTTGGATATGTCACTTCTGGTAATGACATACCAGGCTGGCGGCTCTTACTGACGCCCGAGGAGCGGGACCAGCTGAGCTTCCAATTGCTGAGCTTGGTGCTCGACTTCATTGGGTACAAGCACTCAAGCCCTGTTGAATCCTTCATCGTCAACCCTCTGGCCTATCGGATCCTGCTTATAGATTTCGACACCTGGCGGAAGGCCGCTCCCATTACACAAGAATTGTACTACAAGCAATTCGTGACATTCGCGGTCAATAGCAAGTTTCATGACTTTAACAGTCGCCGACTGCAGCGCATGCGTCAGTATATACTAGGCCGCAGATTACTCAAGGATCATAGACTGACTTGTTTTCTGATGCAGGTATTGTGAAGAGACTACTAGACGCCCTGAAAGCAGAGACATTGTCCGAGGATGTCCTGCCTCACTTCTTGGCTGCCTTCGAGAGCCTCATCAAATGCAACTTCAGCACCGAGGTACACCGAACCATAGCTCTGTTCATCACCTATACTTTCCATTCCTCAGCAAATTCACAGCCACGGACTCCGCGACCGGCCTCCGCAGTTGGAACGCCGACGGTGTCCACGAACAGCAGAATTGGATTACGTCGATCAACCGTCGACTCGATGAATGGGTCCGGGCTGCGCAACTTGACGAAGAAGGCAGTCGGTGTCAAGATATTGGAGTTGTACACGAACCTGCTATGTCTCAAAGGAAGTTACACTGAGATCCAAAAATTTGCCAGGACAGTGACGAATAAGGTACGTATAACCTCTCGGCCAGAGCAGCTCTTTTACTAAAGGAAAATCTTCTAGTGGTTGTTGTATCTGCTTGCGGAGGACAACCCAGAAATCGTAGTCTATGGCTGCAAGATCATTTCCAGGCTGCTGGTATCCCACGGAGCCAACTATATCGCGAAATTTACCAACAAAACTGGCGGCTTCGCGATCATGGCCCATCGTTTGAAACATTGGTGGGATATTCCGACTCTTTGGCCGATGTGCTTGAGCATTCTCTTCGGATATGATGTGTCTCAAATCGATTTTGATCGGTCTTTCGATCTGATGAACCTGACCGAATTGTTTGGAAAGAGCCGAGTGGCTTATCCCGACATTCTGCCAGTCATAACAACGATGCTTCAGCATGGTCTCAGGGACATTCTGAAATACCAGGATGATCCGGATTCTCCTGTGAATGCTGAGCAAGGAAATTTCAGGAATTTGACTACCTCGGATGCGTCCTCGACGAGACCACGAGCTCGATCCATGAACTTCATGGACGAACTTGGAGCCCGGCGTACGCGTGGTGTGGATAAGGAGAGAGTCGCCAGCCATGCTGTCGTCCTCCAGACTGTCGTGAGATTTCTGGGTGATCTTCACAAACACTCCGCCGACTTCCGAGACTTCGCACTATCGTCCAAGTACGTGCGACTGCTGCTAGCCGCTCTATATCCAGTGCTCGTCAGCACAGACCCCGTCAGCCCTGAGACTGAACTCAACTCGCGAGACTCTGCGCTCACGTTTGAGGGTGGCGATGTTATCATACGTCCTCTGGCAGGATCCTCCAGCACGGCTCCGATAGTGAGAACGACGGTTGTCTCGTCGGTTGATGGTTCGCCAGGTCAGACTAAGGGTTCTCAGCTTCGGCGAGCTTCCTCCTTCGTGCTCGTGACAGCCCAAGACTCGCCACAAGCATCCAAGAGCACCGCACGGCTTGCACATGTTATGTCTCCCAAACAACAAGTCCATGCGCAGATGATCAGCAATGTCGTTCTTGATGGTCTCCTTGGTCTCGTCCTTGACGTCTTCACGGATCAGGTGCTGGTTCGCAAAGACTTCCAAGGGTTTGGCCTCTTCTTAAAGATCCCTCCTGGTTTCCAGGAACACCAAGCGTACTTCGAATCCTACATTCTGCGACACTTCGTCTCTCACCTCGCCTCCATCATCCAGTCAAACCAAGCCATCCTCAGCGAGACCAAGGTGCTCACAAACATGTCCCGATTCGCTTTGCACATGTTGGATGCCACCTTTGAGGGCTGGTTCATGAACGGCGCCGAGACCATAATGGACTTTCTCGGAACTATGCTCGAGTATCTCGCTCGACCCGATGTTTCTGCTTTGAAGAGCGTCCGGCTTTGCAGCCAGAATGTCACGGTTTTGAAAAGCGCTTTCATCAAGCTGGTGCTGCTCCGACTGTCCGACACTGACGACGTTCAAGTTTCTGAATCCACTAATGTTGCGGTCCTCTCGAACATTTTCTACTGGCAGCTGGTCCTGTTGGACTGTCTCTCCATGGTGGAAGATGATTCCATGAGGCTCATCTGGTATCAGTTGTACGGCAAGCTCATTGATGCAAGGGAGCGGGTGCGACTGGCTGCTGCTGGCATCTTGCGCATCATGCTCGTTCAAAAGCCTCATGAGTGCTCGCGGGTCTTCCGAGAATTCATGACTTCGGAGGATCACCAACTTACCCAGGGCTTCCACACACTGACTGAAGTGGACGATGGCACATTCCTCGACTGGGTTGATCAGCATAGGCCTTCGTTGGACGCTTTATTCCTGGGCGCCATGTCCAAGCCTTGGGAAGAGTACGTCAGCCAGGAGAACCAGCGCACACTGGAAAGCGCTAGATTGCGATTGTCCCGTCGCAAGGACAAGCTCAAAGAGTGGCGCGATGAGGCACGGTCCATTGAGAATGTTCTGCTCCGGCATGAGATGGCAAACAGTGCGTGGATGAAGAGCATCTTCCATACGGAGCATTCCAAACACCAGCGTCTTACCCAGGATCAACAGGATGACTTTGTGTTCCTTGTCTCTTCTTTTGGCAAGATGGACCGAGATCTCAAGCGTCCAGGTGGTGTCTTTGCTGATCCTTCGCCTGTGATCAAATGGAAGTTGGACAGGACGGAGGGGAGAAATCGAATGCGACTACGGCTTCTGCCCGACTATTCAAAGTCGCAGGAGGAGTATCAATCAAAGCAGACGAAAAAGAAGCAGCTGCCCGAGCACAAATCTACAGAACCCCTCCCCAGTGTTGCAGGCCTCAAATTGGACACCAAGATTGGCCCTAGTCCCCCTCCGACCAAGAAACCTGTTCCAAGCGGTTCCGAGGCACAAGGCACAGATAATGCCATGGTTAGCGAAGCAGATCAGACTGAGCAGCCCTCAGACTCCACTGTCGCGCCAGAGGATGACTTTGAGATGATCGAAGACATGAACGAGCCCGGAGGTGACGAAGCCTTCGAGGATAAGAATCGAAAAGTCATGAGGCGCCTTGAAGTGGGCGACACAGTGCAGAGCGTGTATAACATTTCCCGCATCATTGGTCTCGAGGCTTGTGAAGGCATCCTCATCATCGGCAAGGAGGCGCTGTACCTGATGGACAATGTGTTCCGCAGCGCCGACGGCGAAATTATCAATGTCTGGCAAGCCCCACCGGAAGAACGCGATCCGTACTCCCAAATCATCACGGGCAGCAAAGGAGCCGAGAAGTCCAAGGCGCAGAAAGGCAACGAGCAAGAATCTCGCAGCTGGAGGTGGCACGACGTGATTAGTATCTCGAAACGCCGCTTTCTCTTCCGGGATGTTGCTATTGAGATATTTTTCACGGACGGTCGGAGCTACCTGATGACTGCGCTCACCCCGGGCATCCGAGACGAGGTCTTCGCGAGGCTCTCCAACAAGACGCCTCATACGTCAGACCCGAAGTCGCTGCCAAACCCTGAGGATGCGTGGAGGCTGGAGGCCATCAAGGTCTTTGACGAGACGCCGCAGTCCTTTGGCTCCAAGTTTGGGTCCATCTTCAACGCGTCTCCGTGGAATCCCATTATGAGAAGATGGCAGAAGGGAGAGATCTCCAATTTCCATTACCTCATGCTCGTCAACACGATGGCCGGAAGGACGTTCAATGATCTGACGCAATATCCAGTCTTCCCTTGGGTCCTCGCCGATTATACGAGCGAGGAACTTGACTTGACCAATCCAGCCTCGTTCCGTGACCTGTCGAAGCCCATGGGTGCGCAAACCGTGGCCCGACAGACCGACTACATGCTGAGGTATAGCAATCTGATGGAAGTGGGCGAGACTCCCTTTCACTATGGAACCCACTACTCATCCGCCATGGTCGTTGCGTCTTATCTGATCAGACTGCCACCCTTCGTGCAGTCTTACATACTGCTTCAAGGCGGGTCATTCGATCACCCGGACAGGTTGTTCTACTCCATCGAGGGCGCATGGAAGTCATCATCGAGGGATACAGGCACAGACGTCAGGGAACTCATCCCGGAGTTCTTTTATCTGCCTGACTTCCTCACCAACATCAATGGCTATGACTTTGGCGAGCGCCAAGGCAATGCTGGAAAGGTTGATAATGTCATCCTGCCAGCCTGGGCCAAGGGTGACCCCAAGATCTTCATCCAGAAAAACCGAGAGGCGCTCGAGAGCCCGTACGTGACACAGAGGCTTCACCACTGGATCGACTTGGTCTTTGGGTTCAAGCAGAGAGGCGAGGCAGCTGTGGAGAACCTCAACGTATTCCACCATCTGTCCTATCACGGTGCCATTGATCTGGACAGTCTCGTCGATGAAAAAGAGCGCGCCATCACTACGAACATCATCCACAACTTTGGGCAGACACCTCACCAGGTTTTCGCCAAGCCGCATCCAGCCCGTGATATTGCCAACACGGCACCCAGGCGACTCGACACTGGGGTCCAAGCCCTGACGAGAGTCACGTACCCCCTGCTTGAGAGCCATGAGCGTGTGGCCAGCATTATCTACGCGCCCAAGCTAGACCGTCTGCTCTGCGCCTCGCCCTTCCGAATCAACATGCCACCGTACTACGACAAGTTCCTCGAGTGGGGTTTCGCGGACAACAGCATCCGTTTTTACCTCAGTGATAACCGTAAGCCGATTGGACTGCAGGAAAACCTTCACCAGGGCCAGATCTCGTGCGTGGCATTTGCGGACTCTAAGACACTGATCACCGCTGGCGAGGACAGTGTTGTCTCGGTCTACACGGTCAAGATGCCTTCAGGGAAGAACGTGGAGCTCTTGCCACGCTTGTCGCTGTTCGGCCACAAGACACCTGTCAATGTCATTGCCGTGTCCAAGGCGTTCAGCACATTTCTCACCGTCTCTCAGGACGGCACTGCCTTCCTCTGGGATCTCAACCGGCTCGAGTTCATCCGTAAACTGCCCGTGACCCGACCAGTAGAATGCGCACGAATCAACGACGTCTCGGGCGAGATCATGCTTTGCTCGGGCCCCAACGTCCTCCTCTACACACTCAACGGCGAGCTGCTCCTGGAGCAGAATGTCTGTGGAGGCGAAGGGCAGGATGACTATGTACACTCGTGCGCGTTTTACGAGGGACAGGGGAACGAGTGGCTGGAAAATTACCTCGTCTTCACGGGCCACAGGCGTGGTCGGGTAAACGTATGGCAGAGGGCAGTGAGGAAGGGCGACGGCAAGTGGGTGCTGGAGCTTCTCAGGAGACTGGACCATATCGATGTCAAGAGCGAAACAGGGGCACCGATCGATGGGCCGATTACGTGTGTAACGCCGATGCCAGGAGTGGTGTACACGGGGGATGAGGACGGAAGAGTGGTAAGTTTCCTTGTTCACTCCTATCGCTGGCCGAATTGAAATGTTTGGCATGAACTATCCAGAGCTAACACGTTACATGATCAGTACGAATGGAATCTTGTACAGAGAGAGCAGCGCTAGAGGCGCGGGTGCTCCTCTGGGTCATTCGTCATCATCTAGAGCAGGGAGAAATGGCCGATTGTAGTGCAACGAATCGATGAAAGTAGAAGCATAGCGCGGAGCAAGAATTGGATGCCTGGGGCTTGTAATCTTGCTTGGGTTGCGCACATTTTTCCTTGTTGGTCTAGAGAGAAAAGTCCTCGGAGATTCTGACATTCCATGGGTAGGTCACAATTCCTTGTGGTAGATAGACGAGACCTGAAAGGCACCGCGGGAAACAGGATAGAGGAAATGAGATGCTTAGAGTCGGCCACAAACCCTTGTCGCCCGCCCCTCTCGTTCTGAGGCCGTATGTTGGGTTGGTTTGACGGTGAGGGTGGCTGTACTGAGCACTAGACAATCTTGGAGTATCGCTGAGACCTCGAGCAATGTTCGACCACCGAAGGCCCGAGAAGTTGAATCTTGAGTCGTCCTTGATTGGAAACCCTAACGCCCCTTATGTACAGTTGATCCAGGCTCCATCCATTGAGCTTTTCCTTCTTGCCATCCCAGTTCGTCTCGCAAGGCCACCCTCTATTCGCGAACTCGATTTTCCTAGACGCCCGCCTTGCCTCTACTATGACTGGTATCATCCCGCAGTTTCACTGCTCAGTCTCGTCGCCGTAGCCAGTCAATGTCTTTCTCGGACCGGAAGGGACTAGATGTCATGGTTAGCACGGTGGGGGCTTGAGAGTTCAAACAAGCCAGCGGGCTTTTGGGGAGGTCGTACTCGGATATGTGGAAGGTATAGGCGCCGCGTTGGGGTCTCCCAGGCGGTGTCTGATGGGCGGCACGACGGCCAGCATGACGGGGCCGGCGCCTCCTATCACGCAGGACCAGAAGAGGGCAGGGCGTTCTCGTGATGCCCAGCGCCAGTAGCGGAGGGGCTGTTGCCAAAACAGAGGGGCTCGGCCGGACATTGTGGTGGCTGTCAGGAAGGGTCAGGATTTGCCTTGTCTCGGTGGAAGTAAAGGCTAGTATGAGGGTTGGAGTCTTACATGTGCGGGTTCAATTGAGGGGTGAAAGTTCAATGCCCTCTCCTCGACTTGGGGATCTCGGCAGAGCTTCAATTGACAAGGTGAAGTCAGTGGAATGGGATCAGAAGTCATTGGTCAGTCAGGATTATGTAATGACGCTCTCCCATTGCACCCTGGTTCGACATGGCCCGTGCTTGAGTTACAGGGCCCCCCCCTTGTCGAAGCTGGCGCAAGAAGGCCACGCAGTCCCGTGGCAGCAAGCCAGGGGTCTTGTAGAAGGTCCCCCACAGGCGGGTCTTGGCAAAGGACTACGTATCCAAAGCTGTAACTTGAACTGAACAGCAGCACCTCATCAACTTTCTTGTGTGTGAACGCCGCAGGACAATTCATACCAGCAGCTGAGCGACCAACATACCAGCTGCTGCCCCATGCGAAGCAACTAATTGCTGTCGCCCTCTGTACCCTCTTTTTTTCTCTCTTTCTTTTGCCCTATTCTTTTAAGTTTTTTCTTATTTTTGTCTTGGCCTCACCCTACCCAAGATGAAGTTTGTCTTGTCGTGTCTGTTGCTGTTCCTGGCAGCTGTTGCGCAAGCTCTCAGTGCCACTGGCGACCGTCTCCTGACAATTTGGGAAGATGTGGAGGATCAGAAGCTTTACTCTAAGTTCATAGGAGATCTTGAGAGTATGAGAATTGTTCTCAAGCCTGGATCTGTTGCACAATTGCTAATTACTGACTGCTCTGCAGGCCGAGGCTACAAGATCACACATGCGACTCCCAAACAGGAGAACTTGAAGTTGGAACACCTGGGAGAGAGGAACTATGACCAGATCATCTTCTTCCCTGTCAAGGCAAAGGGTACAAAAAGAACCCCCTCTCATATCATGTATAGCTGTGTTCACGGAAGGCTGACTGCTGCTGTGTTCCCAGGTCTGGGCCCTAACCTGACGGCGAAGAACCTCCTCGACTTCCTCAACGCTGGCGGAAATATCATGGTTGCCCTGAGCTCCACACAGGCCGTCCCTACCGCCCTGAACGCTGCTCTTATCGAGCTCGACATACAGATCCCCGCCGAGCGAACAGGCCTCGTTGTCGACCACTTGAGCTACGACGCCTCCAGCGCGGCCGACAGCCATGACGTGGTCCTCCTGAAGGCACCCGCTCAGTACAAGCCCGGCACGAAGAACTACTTCAGCAGCGACGACAAGGACGCCGTGATCGCGTTCCCCCGCGGCGTCGGACACGTCCTCGGCGACGGCCCCCTGCTGACCCCCGTCCTCAAGGCACCCAGGACCGCCTACCTCTACAACCAGAAGGACCAGTCCGAGGTCGTCGACGAGGTCTTTGCGGCCGGCGAGCAGCTGGCCCTGGTGTCCGTCGCCCAGGCGCGCAACTCAGCCCGCTTCGCCGTCGTGGGCTCCGCCGAGATGCTCCAGGACAAGTGGGTGGACGCCAAAGTCAAGCGCCCCGGCGAGAAGGACACCCTCAAGACCGCGAACGGAGACTTTGCCAAGCGCATCGCCGGGTGGACGTTCCACGAGGTCGGACATCTGCGCGTCAACTCTGTCGAGCACCGCTCCGCACTCACGCCCAATGTTTCCAGCCCTGAAATCTACCGGGTCAGCTCGGACGCGGTACGTGCCCACATGAAATATATATATATATATATATATATATATATATAACCTACGCTAGCTCTTGGATGATTGACTTGACTTGACTGACCATGTGTCCAATAGACCTACACTATCTCCATCTCCGAGTGGGCCTGGGACCGCTGGGTTCGCTTTGAGGTTCCCGACCAGGACGAGCTGCAGCTCGAGTTCAGCATGCTCTCCGCCTTCCACCGCCTGGAGCTCCAGCCGCAGGAAGGCGCACCGGCCGACGAGGGTGTCTACAGCGTTACGTTCAAGGTCCCCGACCAGCACGGCGTCTTCAACTTCATCACCAACTACAAGCGGCCCTTCCTGACCAACGTCGAGGAGAAGCACACGGTCACCGTCCGCCACCTGGCCCACGACGAGTATGATGCCTCGTATGAGATCCACGCCGCCTGGCCCTATCTCACGAGCATCGGTGTCACCTGCACCGGCTGGCTGCTCTTTGTTGGCCTCTGGTTGTTCAACAGGCCTCAGAGGCAGGCCGACCCTGCCAAGAAGACGCAGTAGACGGCCTCCTAGGGAGGCTGACATGGTGGAGAGACGGGGACTTAAAGTGTGAGGATCTCTTTTGAGAACTACGGCGAAAGTGATGGGATGTCCTTGGGAGCTGGGTCAGCAAAGCAGATCTGCCAGAGTCGTGTCACTCGTGCATGTACAGTACATAGGAATAGGGCCCTTTCTGGGATGGGGTTCCGGGTTTAAAAGTCTACGGATCAATCAATGAGCAAATTTGATGACATTTCGTCGTGTTGGGACTGCAATTGCGTCTACTATATCTGTCTGACCTGCTTCCTCCCAACCCCCACCCGCTCGAATTGCCTCATTTGCATTGTAGCAAGTCGCGTTGACATTTGGTCCAGTTGCTTCGTCCTGGCAGCCTGTTGTCGGGTTGAGCTACCCTGTCTCGTATCCAACCATCTTCTGCTCTGCGTCATTTTGCCGTTGTAGCTCCTTCGCTCTGACCTTTGTCTAGACCACTGGGATAAACAGATACGGAATTTTCTTGACAGATGAAAGGGCAAACGAAAAGAAAAAAGACAACAAGAAAGGGGGGAAAGGCGGGGGGGGGGGGCATCTCTGCTGGTACGACAACGAAGGAAAAGTGTGACAGGGAAAGAATAAAAGATAAAACGCCCTCAGATTAGCTCTCTTAGGTTCTCAAGGACAACCGTCGCCGGGATCGCCTCTCGGCTACGCGAGGACGCGGCTTCTGCTGCCTGCAAATTTGGCTTTTTGGACCTTTGAAGTCATCACTGGGCTCACGATCGCCCTGTTACGGTTTCTCACTACCGCCGTCGACCGCTTCGAACCCCGGGCCGTCCGCCGAATGCAAACAATGCCGGCTAGTCCGCCCAGAAATCAATAGACGCTCGACCGCTCCGCTTGAAAACTATGATTTTGAGCCGTCACTGGCCAAGCCGCCGTCATCAGCACATGGGAAGATGCGTGGCATTCTGCAAAGGGCCTCTGGTCTTGTGCTGATTGTCGTCATTGCGGGTCGAGGCGCCGTTCTGGGGGAAGCACGTGAAGAATGGCAGGAGGGAAGAAGAGGGGAACGAGGGAAGAAGGGGAGTTTGAAGGAGGCCTACTCAGATCTCTGTTCTTTGTGGGTATTATCACGTCCGCTCTGCTTCCGCTGGGAAACACGAGGGTCAAGGGGGAGTAAAGCTCATCCCTATTTGTATCATCATAGCGGGCCGAGAAGGAAGACAGATGAAAAGGAGGAAGCAACAGAAGTTGAAGAAGGAAAAAGGCCGAGAGAGTGAAGAGAGGGGGCCGAATGCCCAAGCTGAGGGCCTTGTTGAAGTTTGAAACTGCCTGCCATCATGGGTAATAAGCTCCAGCATCGTAAGGACATGTCTTGTGTTATAGTAGGCGTGCTTGTCTTTGGGACCATAGCAGCAATGATATGTTGGTGATGAAGTGGCGGTTGCAGCCAATAGTCGCAGAATGTACCTCGAAAGATGGGCTTGTAGAAGACCTTAATTGAGTGACTTGAGAGCATGGTTGAATGATGCTGTTCGTACGGTTGAACCGTGCGTATGATGAACCTATCCTGTTGATAGGATGGCATCTTTTGAATGATGATCTTATTGGTACGACTGTACCGTTTGCATGGTGATCTGATTGTACGATTGTACGCTTGCATGGTGGTCTCCTTGATATGATCGTGTCATGTGTAAAAATGTCCTGTTGGAAGATGACATTGCCTGAATGATGGGTTGTCTTCTGGATACGATTGTACCCTTTCTGTGGTCTCCTTGGCACGATGGTTTGGTTTGTCTGGTGATCTTGTTGAAAGGATGGCACCATTTGCATGAGGTTGAATGATGGCACGACAGATTCTGATGGCAGGAGAGGGATGGTAGGAGGAAGAAGAGTTTGAAGGGCAGAGGGATTGGGGGATGGAGCCTCCCTAGGTTGACTTAGGGAGATGATGCTGGGCAGAGCCTTTTGGCCTCTGGTTTTGATAGGTGCTGCAGGAGGTTCGTGTCTGAATGCCCCAGAGTTGAGTGGCCTTGAAAGGATCCTCAGATTGGATCTGCTGGGTACAGTAGACGCGTTGTTGAAACGAGAGAAGGTACGTGGTTACGTGTCGAAGGTCAATGTGTAGTAGAAAGGTCTCTCAGAAGAAATTTGGATATCTGCTTTGGTCGTGAAAACCAGCAAAGTTTGTCTGGTGGTAGGTCGTACCCATTTGGGCATGACCGTGTTGACAAGCACCACGTGTCTGGAGAGTCCTGAAGCCCCAAAGAACTGTAGTTGGTGAAGAGAAGAAGTCGCAGTTGATTTCAGAAGGAGTTGATCCAAGTGTTGCATGCCCTGAGGGCTAAAAGAAGGCCTGTTTGGCCTTTGAGAAGGGCTTGGTGATGGGGAAGGGGAGTGATTGAGGGTGAGAAGGTTTCGGTGTTGAATCAGAGGACTGATTAGGAATGGGGGAGGTTTTGGCATTGAAAGAGGGGTTGGATTGGCAGTAGAAGGGGGAGGGGATGGTGTTCATGTAGGATGGGAGATTTGAAAGGGGGGTGCTCTGGGAATCAAGGAGAGGAAAGTTGGGGCCAAAAGTGACTGTTGGTTCAAGGTGGAAAGAAAAAGCTGCAAACGCGGTTTGGACGACGCGCTGTTGAGGTTGATCTGCAGTAGAGAAAGAGTAGCTTGGATGAGGCAGGTAGTCGAGGATCAACCTGCGGCTCAAACCTCCCCACACGGCGGTTTTGCCTAAGCCTGAACCTTGCTTTTTTGGGGGGAAGGGGGGGGGGGCGAGGCTGCAGACCCGCTATGGAATTCCTAGCTTGGAACCGAGCCTTCACCACCTTTACTAACCTTCACCACTTCTCTCCATACCCTCCAACCACCGCCACCATCAACCACTACATCTCCTCCCATAATTTGCTCTTGGTCGCGCATTGAACTGCAAAATGGTAAGCAGCAGCAACAATGGTTCTTCCAAAACCATCCCTGCCCTCCTTTCCACCCTCTCTTCATTAGCGCGGCCCGGAATCTCGTACTAACAGAACCCTCTTCCCCCAAAACTCAGGCGCGCAACTCTGAAAAAGCCCAGTCCATGCTCTTCCGCTTCCGCGAAGCCCAAGCAGCGGACCTAGGCATCATCGACGCAGGCCGCACGCGACGGCCCCGTGCCATCACCGAGCAAGACAGCATCCCGGCGTGCGAGCGATGGCGCGGCCAGGTGCTCAAGGAGATCTCGCGCAAGGTCTCGCGCATCCAGGACCCGGCCCTCAGCGACTACCAGGTGCGCGACGTCAACGATGAGCTCAACAGGCTGATGCGCGAGAAGCACGCCTGGGAGGTCCAGATCCGGAACCTGGGCGGGCCCAACTACATGCGCGGCGCGGGCGGCGGCGGGCGGTCGGCCATGTACGATGAGCAGGGGCGCGAGGTGCCTGGGGTGGGGAACAGGGGGTACAAGTACTTTGGGCGGGCGCGGGAGCTCCCTGGGGTCAAAGAGATGTTCGAGGCCGCGGCGAGGGGCCGGGCCGATGCAGACGGGGACAAGAAGAAGAGAGCAGGGCTGGAGGCGAGGGACGACATAAGGAGGGCTGTGAACGCGGCGTATTTCGCTTTGGAGCCCGGCGAGGAGGACGAGGAGCTTCTTGCCTACGAGGAGGAGAAGGAGACGGCGGCCTTTGAGAACCTGGCGAGAAACGGGTCCAAGGAAGTCCCGCCCGACTGGGAGCCGCTGCCGGGCGACGCCGGCGACGGGAAACCGTGGCACCTGCCCACCACCGAGGATGTACAAGAGGAGCTGATAGACCGGAGGAGGAGGAAGCTGCTCGCGCAGTTCTGATGGTGATGATGATGTGCATGGGACACGGAAATGGGGGCGTCGGCGTCAACGGTGTCGCAATGTCACAGTGGTTTGCAAAACATGGCGTTGGTAGGGTTTGAGGGTCACGACGATTTGCTGGAAAATACCATCTTTACTGTTGAAATCATCAATTCACGACACGTGAAAACTCTTTCATATATAGCGTGGCCGATTAAGGCCCTGAATGATATATATCTCTTGTCTTGCCATAAAAGAGGCATCGAGGAGACAGACCGACCGCTGTTCGTCGGCCAGTAATGGGTATAAATATTGCGAGAAAAGTTCGACATGGCCATGATTTCCAAATACGCACTGGCCTTCTTCCATGAGAAAACATCCAAACTCCATGATCCTTTTCAACGCCTAGCCGTTTCCTGTTACCGTGTCGACCCTGACGTCCACCTGTCCCGCCTAGTAGACGTTGAAGAAGAAAGAAGCCCCACACGCCATAAAGCGCAATGTCGCAAATCCATCCTACAGACCATGCAACGCATCGAGCGACAGACGACCTGGGAGGCTATCAAGACAAGGCGGCGAGATGCTAGCCGCCCTTCAATTTCCGCCTCTGTTTTGCGTATAGCAAGCCGCAGACATTGCAGAGTAATCCGTCTGGGCCTTTTCTCCACTCTGGAGTCTCCGTACGGCCACACCGGTGGCAGGATAGCCCGTCGTCAGCCTTGGACAACTGCAAGACAAGCCCCTTGTCAGTTGATTCGAAAAGATGGGAGAATAACACCCAGGTGTCGGAGTACTCATGGGCGCAACCTACCTGGATCCGTTTGGAGCCGCTCGTCTGATCATTCTTTGCTGTATCACCGCGCGACTGGCGGTGATGCGAGCGATGATGGGAGTATTCCTTTGCGAAATGGAGGTCGTTCCCATTGCCGATTTTGCGCTTCTTGGTGCGCATGCCATGATGCCTCACGGCCGAGATACCGCCTACGCTTCGAGCGATGTCGTTGGACAGCTGCGTCATGAAGAGCACGTCGCCATCGCTCATCACTGGAATGGGACGATGACTTATGGAGGGGTCATGGTTGCCAATGATGGAAGTAGTCTAGATGAGACGGAAGCAAAGGCAAAAATTAGGTCAGCTCGCTCTTCTCTAGGACATTATGTATGGTCTGGTGGGATGGGTAAGGGGACGATGGAAACGGATCTGAAGCCTGTGGAACAAGTCTCGTCCCGTTTCCATCAAGCGTTATTGGAAGACAGTTTTTCTCACAAGGAGGGACAGCTGCCTCTGTGACAACTTCCAAGGGGTCAGCTCTCTCCGACAAGTACTCACGAACTCCACGAGGTGCTTGGCGCTGCGGTGTATCTATGAAGACGGGTTAGCGGAGGGATGAGAAGATCCTACCAAGGGAAAAGGGGGGGGGGTTGGTGCCAACAGGGAGACGAGATAGAGAAGGGCGGAGAAGAGGGCACACAGACGGTGAACAAATCCTCGGCAATCTTGGCATCCTTGAGCCAGAATTGGTGATTACTCGGCCCTGCGGCAGCCTCGAGTTTCAATTCCGGCGACGACACAACAGAGATGAGGCCATGCTCGGCGGCGGCGGCGAGAGGGTTCGGCGCGGTTGTCAGGCCTGCGTCGCCGTGGGCAGGTGGAGTCTCGGGAATGGTGGAGATCTCCTCGTGACGAGAGGCCGCGAGACGGATGGGAAGCGGAAAAGACATGAGTAGCGACGGTCTGCTACAGGACAATTGCTCCGGGTCACACCGTCGGCACGGGGCCAGCGGGGCCGGGGTACTGAATCTCGTGACCAAGGTTGGTGGTCTGATGGCCAGATCGACGTCGAATTCGAGGTCGAGGTCCAGGGCTCCTCAGCCTCGCAAGGGAGGGGGGGTGTTGTGAGGGAGGGGTCGAAACTGGGGACCAGGTCGTGTGTAGGAGATAATGCTATGGTCCCGTCGAGAACAGAGGAGGGTGGAGGGGTGTATGCGTGCGTGTGGGGTGGTTGTAAGATGGCCGTGGATCTATGGGACGAGGGCTAATACCCACGATGAATGGAGGTAGAGGAAAGGGACGCAGCGATCGGAGGAGAAGCGTTGTGATCGAGATGAGTGAAGGGGGGATGAAAGATGACAACGGAGGAGGGAGTGGTTTCCCTCTAAAAAGGGCTGCCCTAGGAAAAGGAAAGACAAGAAGAGAATAGTTAAAAAGTGGGTGCGAGTTCAGCCTAGGTCTGGTCAAAACTCCCTAACGCGTGGAGGGGTGGCGAGCAATGAGGGACGAGGATGGAGAGACGGGGGGATTTACTGTCACGTACTAGCAGATTGAATAAGGGAGGGAGGGGGGAAAAAAGAAGAGTTCTGACGCTAGATTCCCGTAGAGCCCCCTAGCTCTTCCGTCCATGGTGGCGAGGGTTTGACATTGAGAGGCGACACCCGGAAGAAAAGGTCCCCCACGGTTTCGAGACCCTTAGCTTCTTCCCTGCTACCTGCTCTGGACAAAGTAGAAGATGCTGGTGCGACCCAGACCTCGGCAGGACCGGATAGCCTGTCCTAACATCGAAATGTTCCCAGATTACCATCTTGTCTGCGCATGGGAAACCTTCCCCCGGGGCTGATTTTTGCAAATGCAGATCACTATATAGTAATTATGTACCTATAGTACCATGTTTGAAGTCTATTTTGCTCTTCTACCTGAAAACTTCGTTCAGCCCTCTTGTGGCTGAGTGACCTAAATGGGTTCAGATCAAATCATTTTGAGGTTATCGTGCTCAATTGGAGATCGAGTCGCCGATCTGTCTCGGTTGCTGCTTTCGTCCTCGTAGCGAAGAGGACCGTGGACCCCTAAATTGGACCCCTAAAAAATCTAGCCCACAGCCTACAGTACACTGTATAGCAGTTCGCACCTTGCACTTCTCAGCTGATGCTTTATCTTATCTTATCGCAATCGTGCACGTCCCGTTGGTAAGTACATAGTGCCTTATGCGTCATTCTTACATGCACTCGCCCACCCATGCACGTTACAGAGGCATCACGGGCCATCCCTCGTGCCTCAACCAGCCACCCACGCAACCGCCATCAACTTCCCCTGTGCCTGCTATAGAATGTGATTTGCGGATGTGACGATCCTTCTCTGTCTCTCTCTCTCTCCCCTCCATCATCCTTCTATCGACGAAGCGAGTTTCCGGTTTGCAGTTTGTGGTTCCGTCCCTCGAGAGTTGTGGACATACACCAGCAACCATGACAACCACCCGGGCCCTCTTGGCCGGCGGCCTTTTCGCCGTTGCCGCTCAGGCGATGCAGCCCAGCGCCGAAGAGCCTATCGCGGCACCTATGCGTGATCTGCAGTGGGCCCAGCTCAACTTCCTCCATACGACCGACACTCACGGCTGGCACGGCGGTCATCTCCAGGAGTCTCAGTACTCTGCCGACTGGGGCGACTACGTCTCATTCGCCCATCACATGCGCAGAGAGGCCGACGACCGGGGCGTCGACCTGCTTCTGGTTGACACTGGCGATCGCGTCGAGGGCAACGGCCTGTATGATGCCTCCACGCCCAAGGGCAAGCACACCTACGACATCTTCAAACAGCAGGACATCGACATCATCTGCACCGGCAACCACGAGTTGTACAATTATGACACTGCAGAGAGGGAGCGGGCTCACACCGTGCCCAACTTCGCCGGCAGGTACCTGGCCTCGAATCTCGACTACAAGGACCCGACCTCGGGCGACTGGGTGCCCATGGCACCGAGGTACAAGAAGTTTCAGACCAAGAACCAGAAGCTGGACGTCGTAGCCTTTGGCTTCCTCTTCGACTTCACTGGCAACGCGAACAACACAAGGGTCCAGAAGGTGTCGGATACCATCAAGGAGCAGTGGTTCCAGGACGCCATCCGGGAAAAGGCGGATGTCTTTGTCGTGATTGGTCACATCGGCCTGCGCATGGAGGAGCTCCAGAAGATCTTCCGGGAGATTAGGAAGCAGAACTGGTTCACGCCCATCGCCATATTCGCCGGACATGCGCACGTCCGTGATGCAGCCAGCTTTGATGCCCGTTCCTTCGGCATCGCGAGCGGGCGCTATTTCGAGACCATCGGGTGGATGTCAGTAGATGGCATCACGAAGAAGTCGGAGGATGTGCAGGCGACGGCGGTCTCTTTCAACAGACGGTACATCGACAACAACCTGTTTGGATTGTACGCTCACACCGGTCTGAATGAGACTACCTTTCACACCGAGCACGGTCGGAACGTCAGCAAGATGATCACCGAGGCACGCACAGAGCTGGGCCTCGACGAAAGGCACGGGTGTGCGCCTCAAACCTACTGGATGGCGCGGACGCCCTACCCAAGCAACAACAGCATATTCACTTGGCTGGACCAGGAGGTTATGCCTGATGTGATCGTCAAAGAGACACGCAAGGACATTCCCCGTCTCGCCATCATCAACACTGGTGCCCTGCGCTTCGACATCTTCCAGGGCCCCTTCACTGTTGACACTACGTACATCGTCTCGCCCTTCCAGAGCAGGATGTCCTATATCCCTGAAGTCGAGTATGTGGTCGCCAAGAAGGTTCTCGCCCTCTTGAACAAGGCAACCCGGATCCTCGACGTCGAGGACCACGACCCGAGGATGATGGGCCCACCAGAGCAGTGGACCATAGCCCAGGATATTATCTATCCCAACACCCCTCCACAAACCTCCCCTCTGTTTGAGGTTGACGGCCAAAAGCCCATGAGTGACACGGAGGACAAGCCTCACTTGATCAGCGGCTATACCACCAAGGACGACATCGGCAGTGACGGCGACGACGCCGTCCACTCCCCGATCAACTTCTACGTCCAGCCAAACTGCATTCAATCCGAGATTGGCTTCCCAGAAGATGGCGAGCCGGACAGGGTCGATCTCGTCTTCAACGATTTCATCACATCGTGGGTGATTCTGGCTGTCAAGTTTAGTGGTGGCGACTACAAAGAGACGGACATCCAGCTGTGGGATGAGGCCCCCTTCACCGATATGATGGCGGGCTGGATCAAGGAGCATTGGAAGGGAGATTGTTGAAGTTGATTTTGGTTTGTATGGTTTGATTTTGTGAGCATGACTTGTTGCTAGCAATCATCACCACGTCCTCAAGAGCTGAGTTCGTGAGATGTTTTTTTCTTCTTGATATTTCGGATGGTTTTGGGTACGGCGCCAGAATTGGTAGCACGGGGTTTTGAAGTAGCTTAGATGTATCACTGCGTAACCAAGAAGGACGTTACTATAACTTGACTGAACTTTGCCACCATTTGCCGGACGTAACGAAGCTTGGCGGATGCTTTATTGTAAGTACTTCAGCTGTGGTTGGTCAGACATTATCTGCGGCGGCTGCAAACTGATTCGACCCTCCGACAGGTTTGGATGTCTACCAGCTAGTTGAGCGGGAGGACCTAGCCCCGCGAAGGGCCTGTCAAAACTCACCATTGCGACATAGAGTTGGACAGCAAGGTGGGGTCAGAGTGGTATCTACGTATAACATAGTCCAAATGCAAGTGTATGTAGTCTATATGCCCGAATTGAATAGATCTTCAAATGCAGATCAGGTGTCTTGGTACAACAGATGAGAAATCGGAGCACCGGAACAGAAAGAGAAACAGAAAGAGAAAGGAAGAAAGAAAAAGAAGAAAGAAAGAAAACCATTTTGTACCCCTCGTCCGAGAGCTAAATCCGTTCCCGTTACTCCCATGCTACGCTTATCCTGAATGCCATACCAAATTCCCGAGTACCTTTTGCTGGCTTTTCCAACCTTTATCATATAATTTTCACTGCCCGGGCGATATCCTATTGACAAATGCCATCTGCTGTCCGTGGATGCGCCAAATACACCATCGCTTTCCAATCATCGCATGAGACCTGCTCATCTGCATATGTACCAAGTGCCCAGCAACCCCCAAATAATGCCGAACGTGCAACAGAAAAGGAGACGAATGCACCAGGAATATCCCTTGATGTGGAGGCCGGAAACTGAATGACGGTGGAAGTTCTCTTGGGTGGAGGTTAGGTGGTTGGAAAAAAGATCTAGTGGGATGTAGATGATGGCCCAGTTGGGATCATGAAGACGAGGGCGATATGCATTCCCAAAGTGGACCCAGTCCTGGTTCCGAAATCCGATGAACCAGGGGTGTAGACCCGTGAGCATCACGGTCTCAAGGTCGTCTTCGCCGGATCCGGGAACCAATGTCGACCGCCGATCTTGTTCGTTTAAGTGGGCATGCCGGTGGCGCATCCCGAGGATGTGTCCGAACTCATGGGCGAGGATGTTCCTGATGTAAGGACATATTTCTCGGTCTTCGATGCACCTACGTCCGATCCGGATGGATCGCACAGAGTACCCGCACCTGTCAGTGGCCGTGGCGTCGGGCGGGTCGTGGGGGAAGAAAGCGCACGCCAAGGTATCATCGTCAAGAGTAGGGTCGTAGTAGATCTTGAAGACAACTCGGTCGTTGTTAGGGGAATAACGAAAACTGAGAGGAATCTCATGCTGGGTGAAGGCTTGATTTATATCTTTCACCACGTCTTTCACCGCCGATTCGAGATGGGCTATGAATCCCTCACTATCTCTGCCACGTCCGAAGCTGGGTTTGTCGATATCAAAGGAGATTTCTGAGTCCCGTGCAAAAAGAACTGGTGATCCGTTGGGCGCATCGAGTCGGAGCTCTGTAGGCCGGGCTGAGGAGGGCGAGGATGGTGACAGGTCCGGTTTGGCCTGGCAATAGAGGCTGATCTTGCTTCCGGGTGGTCGAAAGGCCCAGTCAGGAATTTGACGACCGGGGCACAGGCCTGAGAAGAGATCGCTCGTGGTAGCGTTCTTATAGACCGTGAGGTCGTCAGTCGATCTTTTGGGGCCTCGGGTGTGCTCCTCGATATTGTTGTAAGTAGAGAGAGATTTGCTGCTTTGGGAGCACAGTAGGATCGATCTGTGTATGTGATTGGTGGGCAGGTCCTGGTCTCGGCCCGTCACCCGGTCTCCTGGACTCTGGGTTTTTTCAAGTCCTATGTGACAATTAGCTTTTCGCGCAATGCTTTTGACAAGGAAAAGAAAGAAGAAGAAAAAAGCATTTTGGGTGGGTAGAGGATTAGGGATGATTCATTGCATGCAATAAATAAACCATTGATGGACAGTGAACAGCATCAGCCTGCAATTGCTGTATGTAAATAGTACAAGATGGCATACGTACGAATCACCATGGTCAGTCTTCTGGGTAGAATGAGCTTTGGTAATAGGTCGAACAAGCGCTTGCTCTCTGAAGGAAAGTCTTGTTGTAGCTGTCCAGGAGAAAGAGCGTGAGGGTTTTATGTATAGTCGGTCTATTTTCGAGGGGATGCTTTGCTAAAGGGCAAGAAACCGCATCTAGCGGAAGCATCCTGAACTACCCAAAGTCCGAGGACGGGAAAGGTGTAAGGTTGGGACCGACCTCCAAAGAGCTGCAACGTCTAATGTACACCAATCATGCATGGTATGGTACTCTTTGCCTACCCTCCACTTGAAATCCCCGCCTTTTTGCTTACTGCGTATTTCCCCCCAAAAGTGGGCATGGCAACCCTTGTAAGCACATGGGCATATTGTTCCAATTACTTCCTAATCAATTCACCGTTCCTGCAAGTACCCCTCCAAATCACAACGACCCCAGACAGCCTCGCTTGGAAAGTGACTGAGAAGGTTTCCTGGTGATCCAGCACAATGAGAGTCGGACAAGGACTTCATCTCTTCGTCGCAACAAGACATTTCACAAAGATTTTCCAGTATTCTCGGTGAGGACGGCCCTCTTCTTCATCAATCTACACCTGAAAGATCTTTAGATTTGTACAGGCATGTAGATGATATCCTCCAAATCAAGTGACGAGATCCATCTCAGTTGTTTGGATCTTGCAGGGCCTCACCTGAAGTCCTTTTTAGGTGTGCCTGACCTTTTTTCTCCTGTGCCCCCAGCCCCACCTGGACACTCACCAGTTGCCAACGCACCATGCTTGATGTTCGTGTATTCGGTGCCCCCCCCCCTGGCGTATTATTCGGGCGCGCCAGCCCTCCTGGGCTACTACTATAGTGTCTGTATTCATTTCTGTCATGTCGTCAGCACAAAGGGGTTTACCCCCACACATACCGTGACATGACATCGGAGACAGGGGGCTCAAGCAGTTGAGGCTCTAGACACATGGTCAGAGCTACATTGCTCCAGGCACGCTGTCTACTCAGGGGGGCATAATGAGCATTGCCATCTCCTGGAATCTTGAAGTTCACAATAACTTCATTTTCGCAGAAATGGTGTCTAGTGCAGGTTCCCCTTGATATAACCTAGATTTTTTATTTATTCTACTAATACCAAGTGAAATGCGTTTATCCATTTACATCATGTCCAATGGTCAGCAACGACACAGTTTGCGCATCCCCTGCTGGCCGGTGCCAGGAGCTTCACTGTGGTAGACGCTGAACGGGGGAGAGGAAAGCGGGCAAGACGGTTGGGGGAGGTTTTCCGGGTAGGTCTTGTAGGCCTGATTTTACTAGCCTTTCCTTTTGGCACTCATCAGTTGAAGCCCCTGTCTCTATGCACTCCGGTTTCGATCTGTGAAATCCGAGTAGAGATTCTACGTTCAGTGGCCTGCAGTCATGCGCACGTAGCGAACTTGCTTTGCATGCTCCACATTAGACCAATACCATGTAGCTGTCCACTCATGCTATGCTCAGGAATTATCAGAGACGGAGGGTGGGGACCAGTGCTTGATGGCGGTCACATTCGCTTACATAAGATATTTCGACAATGTCTTGAAGCTGAATGGGCGCTTCCACCAGGCTGTTAGCTAAAGATCCATGCCCCAAGATGCCTGGCGTGCCAAACTGTATTGACTGTGTACGGTCATACCCTTCGATGTGTTCTAAAGGCAACTCCTTGCACCCCACCTCATGGTTATAAGTAGCAGATGCTCTTATACTGACACCAATCCTCGACTCGATGGTTTCATACTCGACTGCATTACGCTATGACTAAGCTATTCTTGGTTCATCTGGTAATAATTGTTCTTCATCTTTTTCGCTCTCGATTGTTCTCGGTTCCTCTCTCTTTGTATAACACAAAATATTTCAATCACCCATAACTAGAGCCAGCCCTTATCACATTACGCCCAGTTGTTGGCAAAGAATGTGAGGACGGTCTTGTATCCGCGGCTGTACTCCTCCTCGACCCTCTTGTCCTTGAGGTCCGAACGCGCGGCCATCCAGCCGTGGATCTGGTCCTGGAAGGTCTCGACATGCTTCGGACCGGTGAGGGCCTCCTCGAACTTCTTGACGTCCTCGGCGGGTTCGTCCTTGGACGCGAGCAGGGCCAGGGGAATCTTGATGCTGTTGTGTGTCAGTTGAGCTGGGCGAGAAAGCAGACGACATGTCTGGGTATGGGCTTTGAGACCGCCCGGAGGAGGAGAGGAGGGGGCAAAAGGAGTGGACGTACTTCTTCGCATCTTCGGCATCGACCATCGCTGGATGGCACTCTGCACCGATCTTGAAGGGGTTGTCGGACTGGCTAACGGTCAGGGAGATGACCTTGGAGCCCCAGCAGAACTGCACGTCGGAATGAAAGTCAGCAGGATGTCAGATGGCTGGAAGGGAGAAGGAATAGCAAGACCACCTACACCAACGACACCCCACTCCTTGATATTAGGGTATTGAGTCTGGGCGTCCTTCAGCACGCTGTGGACCTTGGGCACGAAGCTTGGAGGGCTGTTCTGGCCGAAGAACTCGCCGACCGTCTTCTGCTTCTCCTCGTTGTCGGGCGGGAAGAGATCGATGGGGAGGGGCTTGCCGTCGAAGGCGTCGGGCATGAAGACGGCGTACTTGTTGTGATCGTCGGCGGTGGCCAGGATGTCGCAGCCCTGGACGGTCTGGTCGAAAAATCCAAAGATGTCCATGACCACCAGGATGCCCTTGGATGCCTCCTTCGCAGGGCCCGTCACGTACGTCTTCTTGCCGTCGATGGTCTCGTAGGCGCCCTTGTGCTGGTATCCAGACGACACGACGGGCGGGATGTTGCAGCAGGCCTGCGAGTGGCCGCCGGTGGCCTTCATGGTCGACATCTTGGGCGCGGTGGTGCTGAGGGGACGCACGAACTGGAGATTGGTAAGGTTGTTGTGGTTTGGTGGTTGCGGTTGTGGTAGTGTCGGGCGGGGTAATCGGCAGTGGAAAGACCAGTGGTGGTGGTGGTGGGTGGGTGGGATCAGGTTGGTGTTTTGCGCGGGAACTGTAGCGGTAATATTTAATATAGGCGGCGAGGGGGAGGACGTTGCGATAAGCCGGTGGTGGGGTCGAGGAACAGAGGTGACGGCGGCATTTGCGGCGACCCGCAGCTGGCTAAGAGGAGCCATGACGCGGTGATGAAACAATCACCGAGGGGGAAAGGTGTGGACCACCAGTTCAATTTTTTGTAAAGATATAGATCTTTGCTTCATCTGATGCAATCTTGTGCTCGATTCTTGCAATAATTTCAATGACGATTTCAATGATAATGCTGCAAATCAAAACCGCTACGACGCTGGGCATAGCTGCTTTTCCCCTCCCTTCTTACTGCTATAGCTCTCTAGATAACGAATGGTCTAGATAACAAATAATAGATCAAGATCATGACGTAGCGAAGAGCGCCCCCCCCCCCTCTCCTGAGCTTATTATTATCCGCAAGTGCCCACAGTTTGGCCAAGTGCCCTAACCCCGGCCCCTCCCCCCTGCAAAAGCCCGCCGTTGATGAAGCCGCCAACCGAGCCGGAGTGTCGGATGAGAATCCGGGCTGGTAGCCGCACGGTCGGGCTCGTTGTGGGACCTCATAGCTTCCGGAAGCTGTAGCATGAGTAGCGCGCGAACGCTTCCCTGCAGTGTGATATTTGGGGCGGCGACGGCGACGACGACGACCTTGGCTCATGGCATGGAAGAAGCCTGTGAGGGATTGGAGACGAGGCGGGGAAAAGGGGCACAAGGGGCACAAGGGGCACAATAAGGGTAGCAGAGAGAATGCCTTGGGTGGATGAGCTAAGGGTAGTAGTAAATAAATAAAAGGATTGATTAAGACAGAGATACCATGGCCTTCCTCCAAGAGCCTTCCTATGGTTTATGAACAGAGAAAAAAGGCTATGCTGTTACTACTACGACTGATGATGATGATGTTGATGACGATGATGATGATGATGAGGAGGAGGACGAGGAGGACGACGAAAACCCGTCGTCGATATAACTTGCGACCGTTCCCCAATGCATTGCTCAAATCCAATCAATTAAACCGTGGTCCTCCCTTCTCGTTCCTCATCCTTGCTGACCCTCGGAATTTACCGACTATCGCCAGGCAGGAGCACGCAATTCAGATATCTTCTTCGGACACAAGCCCTTCAGCCTCTGAAGCGCAGTGGGAGAGCCCTTCTCTGCACTCTGAGTTTTGGCCTCGGGCCGACCAGCCCGGGTCCAATACACATCAGCAGACAATAGAGCCTCCTTCTCCGCCTGGAACCTGAGCGCTGTCCTGGCGTCCGCGACCCGCATCCACCTCGCCTCCAGGCCCTCGCCCAGGTCCTGCGTGTTCTCGTGCGGGGCGGCGTCGGGATCCGCTAGCGTCGCCAGGTAGAAGAAGCACATCTTCTGGGCATCCGTGTCTGAGCCCGCCCCCGGCTCGGTGTATGTGACCATGCCCACCGGCTCTGTACCAAGGTGGTCGATGACGGTGCTCTTGGGGCCGTCCGGCTGCTGGTTCCGCGGTTGTGTGGCTCGTGTGGACATGAGGACGGGGACCAGGTTCACGTGGTAGCCGGTCTCCTCGTAGGTCTCGCGGATGGCTGCGTCACGGATGCTCTCGCTGATGTTCCTGCGGCCCTTGGGGAGCTGCCAGATATCCTCCTGGTACTTCTTGTTGAGGATAACGAGGACCTCTTGGGTCCTGGGGTGGAAGGTGACCGTGCCGGCGCTGATGATGAAGTCGACATTGCGATGAAATACCATGTCACTGTCGATGCCGTCGAGGTCCAATTGCCTTCTCGCTGGCGGTCCGTCTGTGGCCATGTTTTCCCCCTTCCTTCCTTCGGTGTCTTTTTTTTTGGGGGGGGGGGGGGCGGGGGGGGGAGAGTGTGTGTC
>LAZJ01000370.1:0-124485 GCA_006503525.1 Cryphonectria nitschkei | reverse complement strand
GNGGGNGGNGGGTGAAAAAGTACTCCGGTACTGCAGGGCGGGGATGGCTGTTGCCTCTGTTGGTTATATAGTATTGTCGTGCAGTGGAGTGATGAGGGGAGACGGGGTGAGCGTCTCTAGTATATTGCAGTGAGACCTCCTGACGCACAGAATGCAACAAGAAGTGCTTTTTCTTTCGAACCGAGAGCGGCTACCAAGGGGGGTTTCGAGGAACATGGCCCATGCTCCAGAGTCGAAAGAAGGAGCAGAGCAAGAACAAAAGAAACGGTGTGTCCAGGTTCATCCGGCCGTTCTTTAAATGCCTGTTTCCGTGGCTGCCCCAGCTCAGCCGCTTCGGTCCTGCTGCAGTCGCTACTGCTGTAGTCGCTACTGCTGTTGCTGCTGCTGCTGCTGCTGCTGCTGCGATCTCCAACCTGCCTGTGCCAGCTCAGCCAGCCAGCCAGCCAATATTCGACCAAAAAGCATCCCCATTCTTGCCTCTCTGTCGGATGTCGCCTGCGCGATTCCGCCTGTCGCATTGCTCAATCGAGGTGCAATAATCAACATGTCATATAACGCGTCAGACCTGCCCAGGACCGGTGAAGGTTTCGCCAGGTCGCTGACCAAAAGCCATGGCTCGGATCCGGCGCCTGAGTACTTCCCACCGGTCGATCCACCTTTATATTTAAACTCTTTTTTTTTCTTGGGTGGTGGGGGACGGGGGGGGGGAGGGGTTGAGCCGAGTGAGTGACAACGAACACTCGAAAGCCAACCCCTTTTCTTTCCTTTTCTCTTTTCCCTCCTCCCCCTCTCTCCCTCGCTTGATCACAGCCCACTCTAGCTGTTCGAGACACGATTTAAATCAAGGCGGGCTGGCACCAGTACAGGAGAAAGAAACGTGTCTGTGATGGGACCTGCCAGTGCACCCTACTCTTTTTCTGCAGCATGATGCACGCAGGCGGCCGGGGCGGGCGCTTCTTCGTTCCGCCACATTGGTCGTTCTTGGTGAGATTCATGGAGGGAGGGGGATGCAGCCTATTAGGGCTGCTGGCCTGCACTCCAGGGACAACCATTCAGCTCCGATGTGGGAGGATCCAAACCAGGGAGAGTCCTGCCGCTGTACCGCGTATGACTTAGACGGCCAGTTGGGGGAGGGGGTAAACCACCAGATGAACCGGGGACGGCACTGCATCGCTTGGGGGCTGCAGGTTGCAGGGACCATATGCCGGAGCAGAACCCCCGCAATACCCATAGAGGCAGGACCTGCGCCCTCCTTTTCCTTTTCTTGTTCCTATTTTCTGCCCCTTCGAGCTGACCGGATCGGCGCCCTCAGCCTCGCACAGAAGTTCGACTGCTAAACCCTTGTTAATATGCATCTGAGAGATGCTCACAAGGTGAGGTCTGGTGTTGTAATGAGACATGCAGATGTTGGCGCAGTTTTCCCCGGCCACGAACTGAGACCAACGTCCTCCTTGCTGACAATGGAGAAACCAAAAGAGGAAAACCGAAAGATTCCGAATGAGAGGAGACAGCAAGAAAAAAGAAGAAAGAAAGTCGCACAGAAGGAAAGGAGGAACAGAAGCATGTCGTGCATGCAAGGCGCATGTAGCAAATTTTGAGATAAAATAAGAAACAAACAAACCAACCAAAACGGGACTCTTGCTGGTGACGTGTGCAAGAGATGAAGCGACTCGAGATCATGGTGGTTGCATCTGCGCAAATAGTCAGTAAGTAGGTCACTATTTATATCAGTCGCTCTTTGGTATGTCAACCAATCTTTTGACAGTGACTCGTCCCATGCGCTCTTTATCCAACGACATCTGAAGAGCCATCACAGGCGAGTAAATTAGTACACGCAGTACAGGATCTAATTACCTTATCCCACCAAAGGGATCAATAGAATGCGCCGGCTGAGAAGTACCATCCCTGCCTTGCCTGGCTTGTCTGGGAATGTATACGTACCAAGTACCGTAGTACCATCCATGTGCCCCGCTTAAATTTTGTCACCCACTTCGGGGCTGCCCCTCCACATGAACTTCAAGAGGGCCCTTTTGAGTCACCATCGCACTGTTGCCAATTCTTCAACCTCTGCTACCAACAAACCACACGCAGCAGTCAAGATGGCCTCGATATCGGCTGACGAGAGGATTGCCCTCATCAAGGAGAATCTTGCAGAGACTCTCGACTTTGAGATTATCGAGAAGATCATCAAGGATGGAAACGACCCCAAGGTCTACTGGGGAACGTATGTTGCTGGGAATTTTATGACCCCTTCGTGCCGGAAAAGGCCCCAAGGCGCCGAGATGCTAACATCTTTTCTCTCCACGCCCACAATAGAGCGACGACCGGACGGCCTCACTGTGGATACTTCGTCCCTGCCATCAAGCTTGCCCAGTTGCTCCGATCCGGCTGTGAGCTCACCATCCTCCTCGCCGACATCCATGGGTTCCTCGACAACTTGAAGGCACCTATCGAGCTGGTTGAGCACCGTGCCAACTACTACAAGCGCGTTATCACCGCCATGCTCAATGCAACCTGCGGCGAGGACGATGTCAAGAAGCTGAAGTTCGTCTACGGCAGCTCCTACCAGAAGAGCGCCGACTACTGCATGGACCTATACAAGTTGGCTGCGGTGGTGTCCGAGCATGACGCCAAGAAGGCTGGCGCCGAGGTTGTCAAGCAAACCGCCAACGCCCCGCTGTCCGGACTCCTCTACCCTCTCCTCCAGGTCCTGGACGAGCAGTACCTGGACGTCGACGTCCAATTTGGTGGTGTCGACCAGCGCAAGCTGTTCACCGCCGCCAAGGAGTGGCTGCCCAAGCTGGGCTACCGCCAGCGCGCACACATCATGAATGCTATGGTACCTGGACTCCAGGGCGGCAAGATGTCCGCTAGCGACCCCAACTCCAAGATCGACCTGCTCGACGAGGCCGACACGGTGGTCAAGAAGATCAAGAAGGCCGAGTGCGTGCCCAAGGTGCCCGAAGGCAACGGCGTCCTCGCCTTTGTTGAGTTCGTGCTGCTGCCCGCCGCGCGCCTCAAGGGCCAGAAGGGCTTCGTGGTCGACCGCACCAGGGATGAGCTGCCGGAGCTAGTCTATACGGACGTGGAGAAGATGCACGACGATTACCGCAACGACGTTCTCACCCCGCAAATTCTCAAGCCTGCGGTGTCCAAGGCGCTCAACGAGCTAATGGCGCCCATAAGGGAGGAATTCACCAAGGACGCGAGTTGGCAGGAGCTGGTCGCAAAAGCCTACCCGCCCGAGGCTAAGTTCGTCAAGGAGAAGAAGAAGAAGGACCGCGGCACCATGTTCCCCGGCTCTAAAAAGGACGGAGGAAAGGCGCCGGCCGATGGAGCGGTCACGTCGCAGACGGAGGACCTGCCTGTTCGTACTACGAAGGAGTAGGCACTCGTCCTCTCAAGGTGTTCAAGGAGTTTCACACTGTTCATTGGCCCCAGCCTAGAGAAGAAGAAAGAAGATGAAGAAAAAAGAAGGAAGTAGACGATAGATACCCTGACAACCGCCCCTGCCTTTTGCTATAGTTGCCTTTTGTGGGATGGTCACAACATGGAATGACCAGTGTTCTCCTCCGAGCAGGTACCTGGTTTTGGCTTGGGATGTTCTTCTCATGGAGGCTCATGTTGTTGTGGTATGAGTAGTGCAGGAGGGGATGTAGGCTCTCCAGTTCTACTACGGAGAAAAGAACCAATTGACCCTGCACTTAACGAGGTAGATATGTCCTGATTCTTGCTATCGTAAATACTATGTATCTTCAATCAGTGCTGACGGGGGTTTCCTTCGTGTATGCTTCCTCTTTTCTCTTCCTTGTTCAGTCTTTCATTCTCCGTCCTGGTTGCAGGTCCTTGTTGAAGAATGGATGGATAGACCAGCACGCTTTAATACAAGCTCACTGGGCCACCGTGCTGGGACTATCCTCGGGATCCTATCTTAGTGTCAACCGTTAGCCCGACCAACCTGGCCACAATAGTAGCACCACAAGTATCATTGTAATTTGTGAGCTTGACGCGTGTTCCAAGGTTGGTATAGCTTGGTGACAGTAGCGCGACAGCAGCTTCCCCATTAGCCCGCTTGTTGGTTTTCCCTCTAAGGGATGTTGATTGAACCTCATGCCGTCTGGTGGTGGCGTTTCTCCTCGCGATGGCCCTCCCTCATATCATGTTTTAATTGTCCTCTCAAGCTGTGACTTGAAAAGTGGGCTCGCCCTGCAGCCTTTGTGAGAAACAAGCGTCAAGCACGGGTTTGACAGGCCCAGAGGGTCCAGCCCAGGATCCCGGGCCCGCCTTGCACTTGAGGTATGCAGGCACCTGCCAAGTACATACCAGCGACAGCATGTATGAAGATCTACCTCCTACTGGCATCCTACGCCAGTGACAGCATTGTGTGATTGAGATTACACATGTGGCATGGGATTGGGTGGGAGGGGCGCAGAATGTGCCGAGCCAATGCAAGGTGCCCGTCTCGACCCCTGCAGTGACAGGCGTGTTCAAAATTTACAGGCACGAGATGACTGTCATGCTTTTGGGGGAGGGGGGGGGGGACCGGGGCCAGGCGACAGAACGGGGCATCGCAAAGGTACAGCAGCGTCTCGGCATAACAAGGCCTGCCTGCCACACCCAGTCAGCAAATCAGAGGGTGGGAACACCCTCAGCAGCCATTCCTCAGTACTACACTGCCAACGACCGATTTCTACAGGCCACTCACTGGGTTGGACTGGGCTGGATGAGCTCCATCGTCATATCATCATCCTCATGATACGCGTTTTTTATTCCTTTTTTTTTTTTGTGTTTGTTACTAGCATCTCCCATCACCTGGTCCCCCCCCCGCCCTCACCCTTCCATTCCTTCGCCCTTCCTTTCAGTCACGTCTCATCGATCTCGAATCCCGATCCTCTCGTCGCACGCCCACGATTTCTCCACCACAGGACCAGGCCACCGCTAGACTCCGCGCTGCAATCTCCCGTCTTCCGCCAAGGTGGACTCGACATCGATTGTTGGCCGCGTTTGGACCCTGAAGCTTGCCTCGACCGAGCCTCTACGGGACTCGGCTCACGTTCCTGCACAAGACCCTGCACGGACACAGAGAGAAAGTCGAGCACGAGCCCTCTCAAGCAAGCAACCGAGGCGAGGCAGCGCACGCACGAACCAGGCGACCCGGCCTGATGGTAGTGAGGAGACGAGCTCGGTCCTCATACGGCTTCTTCCCTCTCACCTTGATCCGACCAACAACATCTCATCGACATTCCCGCAGATGCTGCCACCGCCGCTGCCACTGCTGTCTTCTTCTTCTTGTTGTTGTTCTTCTTCTTTTCCTCTCTTCCCTCCCTCCTCCTTCTCGATGATCGTGCCTATTTATCTCATCTGATCTCCACTCTTCATTCTTCATTTCGTTTCTTTAATTTTGGCACTGCCGGGAGGTACCTGTCAGGCTGTTCCCGTACTTGTCCTGCCGTCAGCCCCAATAGCATACTGGCACCAGCACATCCTTGACCGACAGACGAGATCGTTCATAGTCCCAGCTTAGCCCTGGTCGCCCCCCCCCCCCCGGGTCCTAATACGCGACGCGATTATCCCGGCCTGCCAGCCCAGGAATTCTCCACTCCCTCTCTTCTTCTTTTTCTCTTTACGAAAAAAAAAGGGGGGATCTCCCGACCTGCTGACTGCGAAAGAAGTTGGGTATTCGTCGACGACGCGATAGGATAGATACTGAGAATCAGCCGCAGACGACCTGTTCATCGTCTGTGCTGACCTCAGAGTGGTAAGCCTCCCTCCCCCCCTTCAACATTCCATCCCCTGCCAACAGGCGCACCAAATTCCGGCCCCCACCCGTCCAGATCTGCAGGTTGTTCGGCGTAAGAGACAAAAGAGGCAGATAGAGAAGAGAGAGAAGGGAAGAGAGAGGATCAACCTCATCTGACGCGTGCGTATCTTGCCCTCTTTTCTAGGTCTCCGCAAAGACGTCTTCGCAAGAGTCGTCGTCACCACTTCCTCCTCGTGCTCCCGCACAGGACGGTCTGGCCAGTCAATCACCACCAAAGTCCCCAGCTCTCTCGACCGCGTCCACTGCCGACGGCGAGGCGTCCTCTCCTTTCATTCCGCACCTCGCGGCCCCGCCGCTGCCGAAGCGCGCTTTGGAGCTGCTACGGACGCCGCCTCCTCGCGACAACGACAAGGGCGAGGATAGTCAGTACGTTACCGCAAGCTGGGGCAGCCCGTACCCCAGGTCAGAAGAGGCCGGTCTCCAAGCACAGAGTCCCGGCAGCGAGGCTTCTGACGACCCGCCAATCCACCGCCTGGAGCTCGACACTCCCTTCCTGCGCCCGGCTCCGCTCCTGGCTGCCACATCCGCGGAGCAGCACCCGGCGTCTCTGGCCGCTATCCTCGTGAACCGCGCCAGGAGGCCTGATCTTGCGCGCGGGCTCACGGAAGACTGGATTCGCCAACATACCGCTGCTGACGAACACGTCGAACCTCGCCATTGGCTGAGCGACGGTTCGGACAGTGAGCACTCTTCGCTGAGCGGCTCACCACCTCAAGAGGGGGCCGCGTGGCTCGAAGACAAGGACCTGATCACGCCCAAGGCCCATCCCACCCGCGCTGCCTCGTCTCAGCCGCCGTCGGGCCAACAACATCCGAGGGCGCGATCGAGCACCGAGACTTTGAGGCAGGGTACCGTGGATCAGCTACGACAACAACCGCGCCGTGAAAATATGGCGGCCTCCAGCACGGACGGCCCTGAGCCCGGCAACACAGGGGACCTGATCACGCTGTCAAGCACCCCTGACCTCCGACCAACCACACCAATCGGCACCACGGATGACAGCAAGCCAGCATCCGCCGACACGCAGTCGAAAGAGATGAAAGCACCGGTGACACCGACAAGGGCCGAGACCAAGAAGGAGTCCGCGCCAACGCCTCGGATTAAGAAGCGAGTGCCATGGCGTGGTAAGAACATCATGGTCCTGCTTCCTAGGGACGAGGGGCGGGGTAAACCAGGGAACCGACCCATTCCCCTCAAGGAACACGAGGCGCGGAACATGTTTAGAGAATGGGAGCAGCTGGGCTATGACATTCGTGGGTTTGACCTGGATGAGCCTGAGGGCAATCCCGCGCTGCCTATCGAGCACTACTCTAGGAGCAGGGACGAATGGCCCGATGTTGAAGAAACCAAGAGGGAGTGGGCAGAGCGCATATTCAAAGTCACGCTGCCTGACATTGGGGGTGAGTTTCTTCTCAGTAGTGTCCTCCTCTCCCCGGTAGCTTGCTAACAAACAAACCCCACAGCATGGAAGAGGTACGTCGATGAGTTGAACGAGGCTAAGCTTAGAGCTCTTGGTGTTTCGTTTGGCGACGAGGAACCGCCGCCGCCGCCACCGCCTGCGTCCATCTCGCCCAGCCCACATATGCTCAGCCGACGAGCCACGGTCACGCAGTATCCCCCGCTGCCTTTCTCGCCGCCGATTCCGCCGTCCTCGGCATCGAGCCAAGGGCTGCAGCAATTTCCTTTCCCTGGTCAGCCGCCGACCTCTGGTGGCGTGAATACTGTTGGGTCACAGAGCCAATTTAGCGGAAACTTCACCTCGCCGCACACAGCCGCGATGTCTCCGAACCAACCACCCTTTGGCTTCATGCCTCCTCAGCCGCAGCCATCACCAAGAGACATGTTGTTTTCCCAGCAAGGCATGCACCGTGCTTCTCCATCGCTGTCAACTTCTCCTTTCGGACCGGGTGGCTTCCAGCCCCCGCTTCCCCACCAGCGACACCAGTCACTCCAGTTCCCTCAGCTGCCGCATCAACAGTTCATGCCTCCTAGATCGACTCCTCATCTGCAAGAATTGCGTGAAGAGGACGAGGAGGAGCACGCTAAGAGTCCGTCAAAGACACCCGAGCCTGGCCAATCCTTCGTCCGTCACAATGCAAGCGACAGTCTTCAGAGGGAAATTGACGAAGCCGAATATCACCTGGAGGAGCAATTCCGATCCCAGCTTGAGCATGATCAAGACTACAGCCCGCACAGAGAAGATGACAGAATCCAGGCCGCTCCCATCCCATCAGTACAGGAACCGGCTCTACAATACGCGCCACAGGCGCCGCACTTCGAGAACTCCGTCAACGACAATCTTGTCCTGCACCACCCGCGTCCTCATAGCAGAGGCCATTCATTGTCCCAGAAATTCTTTGGCGAGGAGGACATCAAAAGCAGCTCCGGTGCTGCGGCTCTCGGCCGCCTGAATACGATTCAGGATGATAAAGCCGGCGAAGAGCTCGAGACAAACCCAAGCAACCTCGGGACGCCGGTTCATGAGAAGTTTCCCAATCTGGCCCACGACAGAACGTTCAGCAATCCTTGGCAGGATGTTCAGTCGATTTCTCGCCGGCCCAGTCTCGACAGCAAGCCGTCCCAGTCTTCCAAATTAAATGTAGCAGCGCCCGAGTTCAAGTTCAACCCGACGAGCTCATTCCAGCCTGGACAGTTCAACTTCGGAAGTAACACTTTCCAGCCGGCTATCTTCCAGGGCGCGTTCGTGCCGAGGGCTCCAGAATCAGTCCAGTCGAGCCAGTTCAGCCCTCCAGCGGCGCCGTCGACCAAGATAAACGCCAGGGCTCCGGCATTCTCTCCTGGGTCGAGTGACTTCAGCTTCTCCGCTGCTGGAGCGCCGACATTCAGACCAGATGCCCCTTCTTTCACTCCAATGCAATCCTTTAATGGCTCTGTCACATCACCCGTGCTCTCTGGCAGTGACAGCGGCATGGTGCCAATGTCAATCTTCGGCAACATTGACCTCAACAAGCCAGAGATTGTGAAGCCCGTGAAGCAATCTAAGGCCATCCCTATATTGCCGCCATCTAGCCACTCATCGAACCAGGCAGAGCAATATCCAACCATGACTGAGGATGAGAACGGCCGCCTTGTGGATGAGTCAAGATTCAAGAGATTCAGAAGCGCAAGCGCCGATGGCGACGAGGACATTCAATTTGCAGAGCCGATAGGGCATGATATGTCCATCGAGAATGATCCAGACAATGACCCAGAGGACAAGGCCGCCGAGGAAGACCGCCGCGCCCCTGAGACGGCAATGTCTTCGACAATTGTCTCCGATTCTACGGATGCCAAGGATACAACCAGCTTGTCCGAGATGTCTGCGGCTGAACAGAACACCATGAGCTGGGCTCCAGCTGAGCTGAGGTCGGAAGCTGAGATTTCGGACTTCAACGCTGCCAGACCTTTTGGCGAGGATATCTTCACACAGAGTCACAAGAAGAGTCTTTCTGCAACAGCAAGACCATTTGTCCCCGGCATGTCTTTTGCTGAAGGTGACGGCGAGAAGGAGGAAACGCCCGTTCCAGAACACTTTGGAGAGTCGCCATTGGCGCCTGTTGAGCCAATTGACGTCAGTCCGGTGGACGAAGAGGTCTCCGAGGACGTTCCCCAAAAGTCTATCGAGGTTGAAGAGTCGCCCGTCATCAGCCAAGATGTCGGAGGAGACGCCACTTTTGATCAAGACAGGTTCTCACCCTCTTCCTCGCCTCTCAGCATGGGCCTCAACGCAAGCAGGTTCGCTGCCAGTGTCTCACCAGCCAAGGGCCTGGCCGCTTCGAAGTATGCACGGTCTCCATCTGCAGTCTCGGAGGCCGAGACACAGGAGCCACGAGAGGCTCTGGTCTCCTCGGTCACTGCTGAAGATCTTGAGGACACCCAGGGAACGGCTTCTGGACCTATCAGCTCGCCAGCCATCCAGTTCGAAGAAGATCACGAACTCCATGAGCCAACCTTTGAAGAAATCGACGAGGTCATGCGGCAACTTAACGAAGATCCGGCCATGGGAGTCAAGAAGACCGTCGAGTCGCCTATTTGGCAACCAAGTCCAGCTAGGCCTATCATGATACCTGGCGCTGTCTCTAGGAACGGATCCCCTAAGCACATCCACCCGCATCTGCGAGACAACGCGCCAAGCCCCAGCCCTAGGCATTACCATCTTCCACTCAAGGCGACGGTGCCCCTACACTCTACGGTATTGGAAGACCCATTCGTCGACCCCCCATTGAGCGCCCAGCTATCTCGACTTGGAACGAGCGAGAGCCAGGCTGCCAGCGATGACTGGGAACGGGCGTTTAGTGACGAGGAGCAGAATAAACTGGACTCCAGGGCCACATTCTTCGATGGCCGGGTTAATGACCTGGTCGATGGCGTCTTGGAAGCTCGTCTGGGCCCTCTGGAGAAGACATTGGGTGGTATTCAGCTTGCTTTGGCTTCGTTCTCTGATCGCACGCCGCCAGCTCGTCGTGAACGTCGCAGTCTGTCAGCCGAGATCATTCAGGAAAGCGATGCTGACGATGAAGACGATGAGCCTATCCCACGTCGCTCCATAAGCCCCCGGAAGGACAGGCGGATGGATCAAATCAGGGCTGCCGTCATGGAAGCCGTTGCAGCTCAGCAGCAGCAGCAGCGCAACAATGCCCCCTTGCCTCCACTACCACCACCACCTGCTGGATTAGATGAAGCCTCTAGTCAGACCATGTCATCTATCCTGAAGGCGATGGAGGAGATGAGACAGCAGTTCAGTGACTCCCTTCACCTGGACTTCCGAGCTGAGGATCTACGGACGGTTGTTGAAGAAGCCGTTGAGAGCCGACTTCCTCCCCCACCGCCGCCTGCACCGGTACTTGAAGCTGGAGACGAGCGGGATGTCTTAGCCGAGAAGATGAACGAGTTGTCGGCTCGCTGTGCTGATCTTGAAGAGCGTCTACACCTTGAGGAGGCTAAAACCTCCGCTGAGATTGGCACCAGGAGAGCTGTCGAAGACCGAGCCGCTGAGGTAGAGAGACAGCTGCACATGGCGGAGACCCGGATCGAGGTGGAGATCATCAACCGCAGCGCCTTTGACCAGCGTGTCGCTGACCTCGAGGACAAGCTGCACCACCAGGAGGAATTGGTCGAGGGCGAGGTCAACCTCAGGCGGGCAGCTGAGGACAGGCTTGCCGAGGTGCAACGTCTCCTTCGCATCTCTTCCGAGGAAGAAATACGTCTACGCGAGGCGCTCGAGGAGAAGGATGAAAGGGTGAAGATCCTAGATGCCAACAACAGCAAGAACCAGATGCGTCTGGCTCTGCTCGAAGCATCCCTGGAGAACGCCCAGAAAGACAGGTCCGACGTGGAGGCTCGTGTGGAGATTGCCGAAGTCGATGCCCGCGACCTCCGCCAGGAAGCAACTCGCTGGAGGACGGAGGCGGAGCGAGCCATCGAACTGTCTGAACGCCAGGGCGATGATCTTCACCACGCTCTGGAAGAGAAGAAGCAGCTTCATGTGCTCGTCGACACACTCGGTACTCAGCTGAACGAGAACGAGAGAGTGCGTGAGAGTTGGCGGGGCAAGTTTCTGTCCTTGCAACAGGACATGGAACGCGCCACCTTCGAAATTGCCGAGGAAAACGCGCGTCGCGCCAAGAGGGAGCATGCCATGCTCGCTCGACAAGAAGTACTCGACGCTAGGCTGCAGGCAGAGTCGCGTACTCGTGAGCGCCTGGAGACTGAGCTTGAGAGACTCGAGGCTGGTGAACGCCAAGGCATGAAGGCTGTCAGCGAGGCCAAGAGGCTGGAGGTCCTGCTTGGAGAGATGAGAACGGAGAACCACAAGCTTCAGCAGACCGCCATGCGCTACCAGGCCGAGTTCTCCGAGGCCCGGGAATCTGCGGCCCGTGAAATTCAGCGCTCTCGGGACACCATGCAAGGCCAGCTCGAGCAGGCAAATAACCAGGTCAATATGGTCCGCGAGGAGCTTGAGGACCAGATCTCGACGTTGCAGGCCCAGCTTGACCAAGCTAAGCTTGATGCCGATACCGTGCGGTCGCAATATGATATGCTCGCGGAGGGTGCTAGCCAGCATCGCAAGGGTGACGTCGACACGCTCATACAGAAGCACCAGGACGAAATGGAGGACATGCAGGCCCGCCTCGAGCGGCAGCTCAATAACGCCATGGAAGATGCACAGCGTGGCGAGTCTAACCTCCTTGAGCGCCTCAGCATCTCGACGTCCAGGTGCGAGCATCTTCAAGATCGTGTGGCCCACCTCGAAGAGAAGCTCGAGATCACTAGGGAAGCCGCTCGTGCTGCCGCCCAAGCTGCCAAGGCCTCTGGTGTTGCTTCTCCGCCCGTCACTGGTGTCGCCACTCCTGTACCGATAGCTGCACAGCCTTACCCCGTCCCGCAGGCGCAACCTCAGTCGGAGGCTGTGGCTCATGCCATGCAGCTTCCCGAGAAGATCTCACCACAGGCCCTCCGGGAGTCCATCATGGTCCTGCAGGAGCAGCTGCAGGAGCGCGAGCAGAAGATCGAGGGTCTCGAGCAGACCGTCGCGAAGCTCGACCCCGAGGCTGAGACAAAGATTGCCAAGCGCGATGACGAGATCGTCTGGCTGCGGGAGCTTCTGGCTGTCCGGCACTCTGACCTGCAAGATATCATCACTGCCCTCGGGCGGGACGACTACGACCAGGAGCGCGTGCGTGATGCTGCTATCCGCCTCAAGGCTAACCTGCAGATGGAGCAGCAAGAGCGAGAGAGGGCCGTGAATGGCGGCTCGAATATCAACCTGCCGAACATCGCCGCCAGTCTGCGTGAGCGTGCCCCCGGAGTCGTGCAGGCAGTAGGCCCCTTGGCTGCTGCCTTGGGCAAGTGGCGAAAGGGCGCCAGCTTTACCAACGGCAGGGCTTCGTCGCCAGCACCAGGCCGCGGTACTGCCACGCCTCAGAAAGACAGTCCATCGTCACAGAGCAGCTTCCTCTCGGGACTGCTGACACCACCTCAGTCCAACCTCCGCCAGGCGCCATCGTCAGGTCAGCAAACCGCCTTTTCTGCTACTGGCCGCCGATTCACGCCTCAGGATCTGGCAAACAGGCCCAAACCTGCGGCCATGTCGCAGCGGCAGGCTGGGAAGCTGCCGGTTCGCGAGGAAAGCCCCAGCCGCCAGCTAAGCGAGCCGAGCCTACCTCAGACGCCACCTATGATGCGCATGGCATCTTACGACGATGATGCACTCGCGCAGGACGAATTTGACGATGCTGGATTCTTTGACGACGAGTGAGAGCGCCAGTCAATTCAACCCTCGCAGTTGCATGTGTCGGATCACCTAATAATACTACCAACTTTTCTTTTGTCGAAATGAGAGTATTCAGACGGAGAGGAGAGGGAGAGAGAGAGAGAGAGAGATAAGAGACTGAAGGATAAAAAATTGTTCATGTTTGTCTAACTTTGTTGTTTCTTTCTTTGCTTAATCTTCTTCTTTCCTTTCACTACAGAAACGCGAACACAAGCTCAACATACCCATGATCACTGCATCACTAGAATGATACCCCTGCCTTCAACTGCGAGCACGAGAACGAGCACGAGAACATTGTGGAGACAGACTGTTATACTGTATCGTACATATTCAATACTACACTTTCTTTTCTGACTATATGGGTGAAGGAAGCAATTTCGGAGGGTGTACAGTACACCGTCGGCACATTGGGAAGACTGAGATTACAGTGATGTGTATGAGCAGGGCTGCAGAGAGCTTGTATGGGCTTTTGTTAGTTAGACAAGATGTTTGCATCAAATTGAAGACTCGTCTCTCCCGAGTATGTACCACCCAAACCTTGGGCTGCCTGACGCCCCAATCACTTCCTTCACCGTAAAGGCTTTAGCAACAGTCCGCTTTGGTCAATTTCCTACGCGTATCTCATTATGGCACGCCTGAACATCTGGTTGTGGCTACCCATAATCAAATACATATCATTCGCCCCTCGCCCCCTCGTTAGTTTTTATGTTGCTGTATGGCATCGCCGCCGCCAACGCAAGACCAAAAACGCCGTACCGATAATAACTCCAGTCTTGTTGAAGACAGCTGTCTCCTCCTCGAGGGCCCAGCATTAAAAAAAATAAGTGAACAAATCAACATCCCTTCATGCGAAACCTTTGGCCTGAGCACACGACACCCTGGAAGCAACCCTGGCCATGGTGTCAGGCTTTAAAAAAAGAACCACCGACCCGCCCCCGCCCCCCCTTCTCCTTCTCTCTTCCTTAGACCTCGCAGAAGAAGTTGAACTCGGCGTTGGAGCTCACGAGGGCAAGCGACGCAGAGGTGGTGGCGGTAGTGGTGTCGGCCGAGGTGGTGGCGGCAGCGGGAGCGACAGCGGCAGCGGTGGTCGACGTGGTGGCGGAGATAGTCGTCGAGGAGGAGCTTGAGGTCGAGGTAGATGTGGAGGTTGTGGATGTGGACGAGGTCGAGGTCGTTGTTGTGGAGGTGGAAGAAGACGTGCCTGAGCTGATGGCTACCTCCTCGTTGGTGATGTCGGCTTTGCACTGGGCTGGTTTTTTTTGGGTTGTTTGGTGTGGTCAGTTTAGGACCATACTGGTGGTATCAACAACGTATATGATATATGTATATATGTATATTTACTCACTGTTTTGGTCGTTGCAGTCACTCACGGTGAAGGACTGCCCGCCGCTGTTGGCCATGTTGGCACAGCTGTTCATCTGGTTGTCGCAGGACCGGCCTGCGGCGTCTGAAAAGTCGGTAAAGGTGTCGCCGGCGACGGTAAAGGGGCGCTTGGAGTCGTCTGTCTGGGTGACCTGATGGCGTGGGAGAGAGAAAAGAAAGAATCAGGGTTAGCGACTTTTGTATACTGCTTTCCTTCTTTTACAGTGGATTTCACTTTGGGGGGAGTATTTGGCTCCCTTCTTTCTCCCTCTGTTCTTCTCTCACTGTCCCAGTTCCAGTTTCCGATGCATAGCCTTCCCCCTCCCTCCCTCCCCCCTGGGTTCAACGTTTTCTTGTCTTTCTTGCCACTTGGGAAAAGAATGGAGAACTGGAAGGAGGGTGGGTGACAGAGGAGTGGATGGATGAGGTTCTTTCCCCTCTTTTCTTGCTTCTCTTTTTTCCCTTCCTTCCTTCCTTTCATGTAGAGAATGCCTTGGAAAGAAGACAAGAGCAACGAGTGGATGGTGACTTACAGGCTCAGCCGTGATCCCGCCCAGGGCGCCCGAGAAGGTCTGCAGGTTCGTGGAGCTCTGACGCGGCAGCAACACCGTGTCGGCGCCGTGGAATCTCGCCCGGATCTCGTGGAGCATGTCCGGCGCGGATGTGGCCGCCACGCCGGTGCTGATGGCCGCCAGGAGAGTAAGGCGTGAGAAATGCATCTTAGTTGTGTGTGTGTGTGTGTCTCTCTCTCTCTCTCTCTCTCTCTCTTTCTCTCTTTCTCTCTTTCTCTCTCTGCTCTGCGCGGGAGAATGAATGAACAAATCACACTGGGTTCCCAGTGAGAACAAAGTGTCTCTCTGATGGAAGGAAACGGATTATCCCTGTAGTCGATGTTCCCCGTTCTCGAAGACGAAAGAATCCAGTTGTGTGATTGAGCCAGCTCTGTCGTTCCGGAGCCTCTTAGGTCGATTGTCCGTCCTCCAGAACAAGTATTATGCGAAGAGGGATGGTCCCGCGCAGCGTTGCCAGCCAGCGTTATCTCGAGAGTCCTTTTTCCCCCCTCGCTCGCTCGTTCGTTCGTTCGTTCACGACGACACACTTGGTGATCGTCGTCGGCGCAATAGAAACCCCCAGTCCACTTTTTTAGGGGATAAGAAGTGGCCGCCTGAGAATTACCCTCACAAAACTTGCACACTTTGAAAAAACAAACAGAGCAGAGAAATCGCCAATAAGATTCGAAAGACTGATTGAATTGTACAATGGAATGAATGATTTTACAGAATCTCATGAGGGATGCCAGGGCGAGACGCCGAGAGCAGCGTGGAGGGGGGAAAGAATTCTGAAACACCCCTGAGACGAGGCGCCTTGCCCTTCATGGCCCAAGCAGCGTCTCTTCCGCTTTCCTCGTGGGGGAGCAAAAGGTGTCGCATATTTCCTCTGCCTCGGGATTTTATTGGTTCGACCTCGTTGGGATCCCCCTCCCCCCCTCTTTACTCCAATATTTCTTCATGCAAAACAAAGATGGCTTTGGGAGTGAAGAAGAATAAATATGTGGGAAATAGTTGAAAATACTGGGGTTGTCACTCAGCCTTGCCTTTGTTTAGCTAAGCGTGTGGGTCTTTCCTTCCCAGCCTTCGTGAGACGGGCCCATTGCGCACTTTGCAGGCACTGGCAGCTGGCAATATCCTTCTCAACCGAACTCCTCTACGTGAACTGTTGTGAGGTCATTAGCAAGCCAGGGGAATAAGGAAGAGGCAGTAATCTCTACGACTCGAGGAGAGAGGGTCAAGGGGCTTAGGGGGAAAGGGTCCCGAGCGTGCCGACGACAAGGGCTTCCTCTTGTTCCTCCGCAAGTCAAAATGAAAAAGGGCTGGGGTTACTGGGATTGCCTCAGTGTGTGGAGAGAGAATATGTTTCGTTTCGTTTCGTTTCTCTTTACTTTAGGAACAGCACATATCGAGGAGAACATTCATTCCCCCCCCCCCCCTCTTCCTTTTGCGGTCCCTCGATATTAATTTTCCTTGGGACCCAATCACATTCAAGCATTTGACTTTCATTTTTGGAAGAGAAATGGAATTGGGTATCTGTATTACATCGTACTTTGTGGGGTGTATAGACATAATGCTGCGGTTTCCACCCTGCAGAAAGGCAGTGCTGATGGTCTCTTGTTCTCATGGACCTCATCCTCCACGGCTTCAAACTTTTGTATCCACCACCGAGGATGGTCAAGAGTACATGCCCTCAGCTTGTGTACATGTCTGTCTCTTCCCCCCCAAATTCCATGTTCATTAAAAAGAAAAGAAAAGGGAAAAAAAGAGAACATAGAAAAGTATCCACCATTCTATGCTCGTAAGGGAAAATGGTTCATGGCCCTTGCGTTTTGTTGTATTTTTGGGCAACCAACTCGGCTTGATCGTGTGAGACTCCGGGGAAAATGCTATGCAGGTTGTATAAAACTCCTTCTCCCCTGCCTGATACCCGAAACAAGAGACATCCAAAGCAAGAAGAAAAAGGGAAACAAAGAATGCAATGACTCCAGTGACGCCGCGCGTGCACACACACACACCCTTCTCAATCTCTCTCTCTCCGACAGAAACCCAGCGTGGTGGATCCTATCGGTCGCCCCGGCAGCCTTTAGAAGTTGGTCGATGCGGCAGCCTTGGAGGGTGGTGTAGCCTGGTGGTAACTCTCAAGGGTGGACTGGAAGGGCGAGGAGACGGCGGCAGTGCCAGTGGTGGCCGAGCCGAGGCCGCCAACACCGCTGGTGCCGGCGTCCTTGTCGTTGAAACCCATCAGGCCGTCGCTCTCCTCGGTGTTGCGCCTGCGGCCCCAGATCCTCCAGGCGAAGACGCCGGCGACGGCGAGCACAATGGCGCCGCCCACACCGACCACAACACCGATGATAGTGTTGCGGGTCTGGGTGGTCATGCCGGAGCTGCCGCTGCTGCCGGAGCCCGAGTTGGACAGGCTGGCGGTCGGGGTGGTCACGGTGATGGAGGTTGAGCTGCTGACGGAGCCATCGGTGGCAGTGACTACCACGACAGTGGTGGAGGTGGTAGGGGTGGCACTGGCGGTGGTGGAGGCAGACTCTGCCGACGACGTAGTGCCGGAGCCGCCCGCGGCCGCCGAGGTCGACGCGGCAGCCGCATCGGAGGAGGTTGAGGCAGGGACAGATGCGTCCTGAGAGGTCGAGGAGGACGTCGGGGCGGCCTCGGTGGTCGATGTCGTGGTCGCAGCGGCGGCCGAAGTGGTGGTCGTGGGTTCGGCAGAGGTGGAGGTGGTGAGGCTAGAGGTGCTGGTTTGCTCTTCTGATGTGGACGACGTAGTCGTGTCGGCGGCGGCTGTGGTTGCGGTAGCCGCGTTCCCGCTCCCGCTCGCGTCGGCCGCGTTGTTAGAGTCAGAGCTGCCCGCGTCGGCGCTCTGTCTGGCCATGAGCTCCCTGCTGTTCCGGCCCAGGAGGTGGGCATCGATGATGAAGCCCTGGGCGACGCTGGTGGCAGACAGCGCTGCCACGACCAGCTTGAGTATCCTTGTAGAATGCATAATGTGTATTGTGGTGTATGTGAATGTGTGGGTTGATGTGTGATGACGAGCGTCAACGGATCGTCTCGGTGGTATGAACACGCGAGAGAAAAGAGAGATGGAGGGTGGACAGGCGAGGTAAGATTGTCCACTCGTTCACCACTTGACTCCTTCGAGACCCCGGTTGCTTTGTGCTCGTTTCTCTGTCGAGTAACCCCAAGTCGGAAACGATTGTTTGGAAGAAGGTCGAAGATGTCGAACACGAGGACGAGCAGTCGATCGAAATCCAGTGAATGGTCTGTGTCGGGATGTTGTATTGTTATTGGTGTTGCTGAAAGGGTGCTAAGTTGATAATAAGGAGGAGGATGGATGGACGGTTTTTGACGAAATTGACTGTATGAAAGGGGAAGAAGCGAGCGACGTTGGGGCGGGTTGGAATGATGAGTGACAAGAGTTGGTTATTAAACTTGGGTGGGCTGACTGAGAAGGAGGAAGAAGTGAGTGGGAGGTGAAGTGAGAATGGGCAAGGGAGAGAGAGTGGAGTGGAGGGGGGGAGCAAGGACTTGACCCTTCCTCTTAGTGGGCCCAGAGGGGGGGGGGAGGGAAAAAAAAGAAGAGAAAAAGGTGGAAAGGTGGAAAGGGAAGTAGGGGAAGAGGACCGGGGGGGGCCCATAAGATTCAGGTTCAGCACTAACAAAAGACGGCTTCAGAAGCCAGCATATACTGCTACCACGGTACTGCTGCAGAAGCACCCAGGGCGCCAGAAAACTGCCGCAGCACCCGAGAAGATGGGCCCCTAAACAAGACACTGTTCTAACTTTGTATGCTAAGCAATAGTGTACGTACCGTACGAAGAACGGTACCCGCAGGCACAACGCCCTGTATATATTCATTTGTTTTCATTTTCGCTATATCTCCAATGTACTGACTGTCATGTATGGTTCTATTTCAGTAATTGAGACGTTTACTCTACTACGGTAGCGTACTTGTCTGTTGTTTTCTGGCCCCAGAGTGCAGAGATGCTTCGCTTAAAAAATGTATTTGCACTGCCCTCTTTGATGCCATTCTGGGCAGACTGATGACTGCTGCTAAGATGTACACTACTCGCACCACAAGTACCGTGACAGAGGTACTTCCAAGGACCCCCTGCGAGGGGAGGGTCGGCCAGCCTCTGTTCTGATTGGCCCTGGTGCGGACGTGCAGGGAACCTACCCCCTAGGTTTTGCCTAAACACGGGCTTAGGTCCTCGTATTGCTGGCTGTGGGAGGCCACCGGTCCAGTCGAAAGTCACCTCAGCAGCAAAAAGTCACACTCATCACCCATCATCGTCTGTCTACCCACCACACCCTTCCAGCCGAACAGCCAAGCCTGGAACGCCCATCCTCCTCGAGCCAGACCTAGCCCATCCCGTCACATTCATATCCATCCTACTACCAATACTTGCCGCACTACCAGCTTACCCAGTCTGACCCCATATGAGCAGAGAAGTAATCCTGGCCCCCAGGCTCGCACTTTGTCACATAGTACACCGCCCAAAAGAGAAGAGGAAAGAAAAGAAAGAAACTCTCCGTGGATTGTATGCGAGAGAAAAGGGTCTGACAGAGTCATACAAGTACCCACACCAGCAGAACCCTTGTGCTATACTGGAAATGGCCGCCGCCGCGCGAGAAAGCAGGGCGCGAGAAGGGTTTTTGTTTCTTCCTTATGGGGGGTCGGGCGGAGAATATGGGTCCGACCCGAGCGCTGCCCTTGATGGTCTTCTTGCCCAGAAGCCCAAACCTGTACGCGTAAGGACCAGGATTCAGGAACAATCTTGATGAAGAGGATGACAAAGACGCAAGGGATCGCGGGACAGTCGGGGGCTATTCTTCACTCTGCAACGAGATCAGTTCCCACATAGCAGTGGGCCCGCAGTCATCCTTGCCAAGGGCAGTGTGTCATTGCGAGGGATTAATGGACAACAAGGCTTGGGGAAACCCCAAAAGAAAGAGAGAGAAAAACTCTTTTGCACCAGCAGAGATCGATGGTCCAAGCCCAAAACTTTGCGTGGCCTCTGTCGACTGACGCACTACTACTGTTTAGCGCCAGCGGATATAGGGTTCTAGAAGCTTGTCCATCGCCTCCCGGCGAGAACTCTAACGTCCCGCTGTTGCTGCTGCCAGTTGCTAAATATAACAACACACTGTCTCTGGCTAGCAAGTACTGCTACATAGTACATAATAGCAACTGTACATGGTAGTGAGTGGGCTGCCAAGGTTTCTTTTTTGTTGTGGCATCCCAGCGCAGACTGTGTGCTTCCGGAATGCAACAGTTATGACGATCTATGTTTTTTTGTTTTTGTTTTCTTGGTGCAATATGTCATTTCCTTGTGCTCCATACAGAAAAATCCTGCAAGAATGAAACAAAAGAGAAAAACAAATCAATGCACACGACAGTCATGACCAGGGAAGAGGGGTTGGGGGGGAGGCGGCATAGAGAGGGGCCAATGGAGGGGGGTGGGGGTTGGTCCTGTTGATCCCGCGCCTCGTGATGAACAAGTCATGGGCCTGTCCCACTGTCGTCATGCCGCCTGCAGCCCTGGGCCCGAGTATCGTCAACAAAGCAAGGTCTCCTCTGGGGACAAACTGGGGATTCTCATGCCCCTCTCTACTCTCGGCAGATCTTGCACAGCCGTCTTCCTCCTCCACAACAACCCCGCCGAAGGAGGATAGAAAGAAAACAAGGACACAAGAGTCAACAAGAAGAAAGAGAAGAGGGGGGGGGGAGAAGATTCCAGGGTCTTGCTATTCTTGTGCCAAGGGACGACAATTGACCCTGATTCACCCTTCTTTTTTAGTCAAAACACTATCAACAAGCATAACATCGTCTCTACTGCAGGTCTGCCCTTGAAGGGAATGGCCCTGTCTCTATCTCTATACGAGACAAAGAGGAACTAGGCAAAAGACTTCTTGTCAAGCATCATTATGGGATGATGATCTCTCCAAGTTGCCCTTGTCTATGTCACACGACCGAGCGGCGAGAGCCAGGTCCAGCAGGCCCCATTTATTCTGCTGGGGCATTTCTGTCCATCTTCACGCAGAGTCCCAACTCGTTTCCTTGTTAGGAGGAGCCCACCATCATCAATCTTGGCATGTTGTGAATTCATGCAAACATACATCACCTCGGCCCAAAAGAGAAATCCATCCTCTTTTGTTCCTTTCCTTGTTCCTCACTCTGTGTTTGGTCATCTGCTAAAATGAAGGGGGGGGGGGAGCATGTTCCAAGAGAGTAAAACTTGTACTTGATTTCTTGTTCTTGCACCAGTTCAGGTTCCTGGTCCTTGACCTGGGGAACCCCCCTTCCCCCTTCTTCTTCCCCCGCACCATATGGTCTCGAGACCTTGGAAGCGTATGCCACGTCGACAAGCTGCACATAACTCTGAAACAAAAGTTAATATCTACAACCACTCCCATCCACTCCTCACCCCCCTCCCCTTCCCTCCATCCCCCAATTTACCCTGCAAAGTAGAATTGTATCTGGCCAACCTCCACGCTGCCGCCACATGGAAAGGAGAGCCTAGAACTCAATATCGGAGTGCATGTGGCTTCAAAGGTGCCGCCATGACCCTCTGCCACAGGGTTTCACAAAGTCAACGTTACGTCCAGAGCGGCGAGGCGGCAAAGGGAGGGAGGCGAGTGCGTAGGGGATCATGGTGAAGGTTTTGGATCACATCGTGGTCTTTTGTAGATACAGAGAGAAAGAGAGAGAGAGCGCGCTCTGCGGACTTTATGACGACGGCTCAAGGTTCTAGAATGTATCAATCAGATTGCCATCGACTCGCCTTGTACTCTGGCAACCATTTGGCTTGTAAAGAGTCTGCCCGTACTGAGAATATACGTAAGCACCCTGGAATACTGCTGCTCCGAGCTATCATTACGTATCCTTGTTTCGCCAGAGCTAATTTGCACGGAATGACAACCCCTCTTCAACATTTAATCATATCTCGCTGGACCATTGTGGAACATGGCTACCGATGGCAAACAGCCTTGTGAGAAGATTTGCGTCTGTCTACCTCTCCAGGGCAATATTATGTGCATATTTACAAAAGAAGAAAAAGAGGGCGGGCTTGTCCAAGAAAACAAGACAGAACAAACACCACCACTTAGCAACTAATAAGCCCCTGGCCTCTCCGTCCAGGCAGGCTGGTCCACCAACGTAGGCGTCTCCCGCCCCGTCCAAACCGGCGTGGCGCCTATGGTCCAATTCAGCCCAGCCACCTTGGCCCCCTCGCTCTCCAGCGCCCACAACGTCAAGCCCAGCCAGTTCTCCCCGCTGTAGTCCAGGACGCCCTCGGGAATAGGAAACTCGGTCTGCGGGCCCACGTTGCTCGTGTATCGTCCGAGCTGGTATCCGTTGACATAGATGAGTGATCGGTACGGCGTCGTGGCGGTGGTGTCTGTGTCGTTGGCAAAGACTAACGACAATGGGACGTCCCACTCGTCGGCCGGGAGGGAGAGGGTGAAGCTGGTGGTATAGAAGGAGACCCCAGCGGCGTCGATGCCGTCAAACGGCGACGAGCTCCCGTTCGTAAAGGCAGTGGCGACGGGCGGGAAGGGCTGGTGATAGCCCTGGCGCTCAATGAACAGGCCGCCCTCGTTGAGGGGCCCGCGGACGCGGTCGGCATAGTTTTCGCCGCCAAGATTTCCCGTGATCTTCCACGTCAGGTCGGACGCGAAGGTGTAGTCGAGGATGCCGCGCGGGTCCTTGGCCTCGTCTGCGCCCACCTCGCCGTTCTCGTCGAGACCCGTATTGTCGATCAGGACGGTCAGCACGTAGCTCTGCCCGGCTGTGACGGCGCCCGAGGGCAAGGTGAGGTCCTGGGTGTAGTCCGAGGGGATGTCGTCGTAGCCGGCGGCCCAGGAACCCAGGAAGGTCCCGTTGAGCCAGACGGAGGCACCATAGGCCTCGCCACCTTGCGTCGTGAGCGAGAGAGAGGTCTCACTTCCAGACGCGACGAAGTGGCCTCTGAACAGCAGGCTGCCCGTGTTGAAGCCGTAGTCGGATCCGTACAGGGACACGGGCGTCTTGAGCGGCGAGCCGACAGGATTGCTGGTGTTGGTGTGGTTCGCATCTGGCCAGGCACTGTCGTCGTACGAGGCCTGGATCTCAGGGAGCGAGTCGATCGTGTACCAGACGGCGCTGGCCAGGTCGGGGAGATCCAAGGTCGGGGGCGCGTAGGAGGCGTTGGCGGCCCACGAACCCTGGGCGTCCGTGGTGAAGGACAGGGTCTGGTTGTTGACCTGGAGGGTCGTGGCGCTCGAGGGCGCGCCGATGATCTCTATGGCAGTGGTCTTGTTGAAGTCAGCACTCAAAGAGAGGGTAGAACCGTCGACAGAGGCCGTCCGGACGAGGTATGGCCCGTTGACAATAATGGCGGCCCCGCCGGTGAGCTCAGGGACCCAGTAGTTGTAGGCGCTGTTGCGGTCTGGTTTCGTAGTTCGTACATTCGAAGCAATCAGCACACACACTTGAGGTTTTTTTTTTTTTTCTTTCACAGAAGGACGACGACATACCAAGAATATAGATGTACAGGTTACCAACCTGGACAATCCTTCTGGAGGTGGACGTCTCCCACTGGGCGACGAGCGAGCCGTTGGTCTGCTGGATGGTCACGCCGCTGCCCTCGACCAGGGAGCCGTTGGAGGCACCGGCCACAGCCAGCTCGTGAAGTTCATCCGCGCCGCCGTAGACGACCAGGACGGTCTTGGCCTCAAAGACCTGCCAGGTGAAGATCTCTGCGGTAGAGTAGAGCAGCGTCGAGGTGCCGACTGGGTAGTCCGTCACGTGGACCTTGGAGTCGCGCCCGTTGAGGGTGAGAGAGCCTCCGAGCTGAGGGATGGCGAGGGTGCCCGCCGATGTGGGCAGGGATAGCGTGTAGTTGGTCGAGGCCTCCGATGTGTAGTCGGAGTGCCTGACGACGAAGAAGGACCCGTTGGCTCCGAGCACTGGGGTGGTCACGATGGCGGCGTTGGTGTTGTAGACGCCCGTGGAATAGGATGTCGCGGGCACGGCGATCAGGTAGCCTGGCGAGACCTTGAGGAAGTTGGCCTCCAGCTTGAGCTCCGAGTACTTCTCCCTGTCGACAGCGCGGTTCTCCCGAATGGCAGAGCCGTAGTCATACGAGGCATAGACGCCAGGGTACTGGATGTTGCCCCAGTTGGTACCGCCAAAGATCTGCCAGCATTTATTCTCCCTGGTTAGATGGATCGGTCATAAAAGGTTTGAAGAGGCCAATTGACCCAGAAACGTACCATGTACAGGCTGAAAATGGTCACGCCTGCTGCGTAGTTGTTCTTGTAAAACACCCTCTCAAATTCCATGTTCAGGAGGTCTGCACACTTCTCGTAGCCAGCGCCCGAGGGGGGATCGAAGGAACCACCCTGTCATGTTGATGTCCATGTGTAAGCTACGCACAACGAACGCAAAGTAATTACAAATTTGGACCAGTCATTTACGCACCTGGAATTCATTGATCAGGTACGGCGTCGTTGGGCTCTCCTCGAGATGCAGCTCTCGAAAATCGGTTGGAATGGACCCAGACGGCCAAGAAGAAGGGTTGGCACAGTCGAAACCCAATGGGTAGGAATCACTAATAGTACATAAGCAGCTGTCATCACCGCGAAGGAGTCTTGAACAGGACAAAAAAGAACTTACTGTCCCTGATTTTACACACATATACATGTATGTGTCAGTCAAGCACGAAGCATCAAAAGTCGCTTTTCGACTCATCACCCCCTCCTGGACAACTCACGTAGATGTCGACCTGTCCAACTCCTGTCCCAGGGGCGTTGTGTCCATCTGGCGCGGCATCGTTGTTGACGAGGGGCACCACAATACCTGCATCACGAAGCTGGTCCTCGATATACTGCATGTAGTATCCGTTTGGGAACACGACGTCCGATGTGGCATCAGTGTACTCATTCTCGACCTGGACGAGGATGATGGGCCCGCCGTTCGTGATCTGATATTTGGCGAGAATGGCGCCCACATTGGCCATGTAGCTGGATAGGAGAGTGTCACTCATTAGCGATTTTTTCTCAGCCTCTCTTCTCCCTCTCTTGTTTAGCACCAGCATACTTGTTCGTAGCGTTCAAATAGTCGGTAGCATTGGTCCTCAACTTCCCCTCGATCCTCTGCAGCCAGCCTGGAAAGCCGCCGCCTGTGGACTCGGCATCTGTATTCCTCGCGCAAGCACACACCCCAACTGGTTAGCGAATGTTTTTTTTCTCTTATTTTTTTTTCTTTCTCTCTCTCATCTTCTTCATCAATATTCTCATCCCTTTTTTCCCTTTCAATTCATGTTCCTTCACTCACTGATATACGGTCCCGGCCTCGCAATGAGGTACAGCCCAGCATCCTGCGCAGCCTGCAGAAACGGTTCAATAGACAAGGCGGCCTGGTCATTGAAGTCACCGCTCTTGCCCTCCAGCAGACCCCAGTGCAGGTAAAATGAGACCGTGTTCAAGCCCAGGGCTTTCACCTTCTGGAAGACGTCGAGCCACAGTGAGGGCACGGGCAGGCGAAACGGGTGGAACTCGCCCGAGTAGATCATAAGCCGCTCGCCATTGATGAGGAGCGAGTAGTTGTCGTAGGTCACAACGTCCTGGAGGAGCTCGCGGCGGTCGGGGCGGAACAGCTGCGGCGGGCGTCCGGCGAGGGCGGCGGCGTGCGCGGTGGCAGCAGCACCCAGTAGGGCGAGGGGGAGGATGCCGGTGAGCCTCATCGTGACCTGGATCTGTAATCAGGTGATGTGCAAGTACAGTAGTCACCTTTGTGGCTGTTGAAGAAGCTGGTGGACAGCCCTCTTAGTTGTGGGCCAAGCCAGGAGTCAGAGCGCCTGTTCTTAAGGGTCCTGGGTCGAAGCCAGTCACTCTTACTCTCCTTGATTCTCTACCAGATTGATAAAGGGGGACCCTCATCATCCATATTCATCACCCTGCTTCTTCATGACGTTCGCTGCAACTCTCTCCCTCTTTCGCTATTTCTCCCCTCTCCGGCCCGCCTCGGCCCTTTTGCTAGGACGATATACCGAAGCATCGCCTCTCCACTCAGCCCGTGCCTGCATCCATGGTGCCATGGTTGCAAGGACACGGAATTGTTTTTGTTGGAGATGACTGCAACGTTGTTGAGGGGGGTTTGCAGGGGATGGGTCAGGGATCCTCAGCGTGCTACGCATCGGACGAGAACACGACAAAGCTTGGGACTGGCTCCAGCCACAACTGCAGTCCACTGCCTTGGTTGGTGGAACATCAGAGTATATTTGTTCTCTTCCGAGCCGTCGGCATCACATCGCCTACAGTAGGCCGACTAAGAAGGGCATGGCAGAGCCTAAAACACGAGAGAGAGAAAGAGAAACGAGATGGTGTTGATCATGGATCCTTTGTTTGGGGGAGGGATCGGGAAGCCAGAAAACAAGGTCTGGCGTGAACTGGACGACAGACTAGTGGGACAATCGTGACGTCTCGTGATTGGAGCGCACTCCTCGTTGGCCCATGGTGGAAAACCTGGCCATGGTTGTAGTGCTATAGTTGTGTGCAGGTACATAGTAGTAATAGCAATATAGTTCACCGTGTGGGAGGAAGATTGTTCGGATGATCGCGAGAAATGATAGAAGGTGACAGAGAGAGAGATGAGGGGAAAATGAGGGGAGGCCTGTTGGGCTGGGGATCTGCGGCCATTTCGGAAGTCACTGTAACCCTACCACTGCAACCCGCCCTTTCCCCCCTTCGTCGTCCTCTTCTTCTTCTCGGCTTGCACACCTTACTGCAGCGTGCCTTCCGTTGCCTGTCACTACTTTGTGACCTTCCTTGTTGGCTGTGTGGGTCCCCTTTCTCCACGGTGTGTGGCCTGAGGAGAAGGGGCGGTACAGTTTTGCCCTTTTCTTACTATTTTTCTTTTCCCAAGGGAGTTGAGCATGTGATGATAGTTACAATTTAACAATGATAGGAGAGTATAGAAGTCATAAAATCATACGTCGAGTTCATTATCAATTCAGCAGCACAGTCCAGAAGGAAGTCAGTCAAAGAATGGAGATAAAACCATGTTTAAATACTCAAAAAGAAATGCCGACTAGGATATACATCGTTATATATGTGTACACACATCTTCGCAGGTATATATAATGCCCTCCTTTACATATTCGCACGCCTCAGGACAGCATCTCACGACGACGCCGCGGCCAGCAGCGCAACGCTCAGGTTCGGCAGGCTGAAGCTAAAGGCACCGCCGTCGTCCGCCGTCAGGCTGCTCGTAGTGGTGATGAGCTCCACAGACCCGATACTGTTGTAACTGTAGCCGTCTGGGGCCGTCAACACCGTCAGTGTGGCCGCCGACCCGCTCCCGACGCCATCAAAGGTGACGTTGAACCCAACATCCTCGGTGCTGTTGTACACGGCGGCCTTGACATAGTAGGTGCTCGTGGCGTTGTCCACACCAGCCACCCAGTAGGCGGGGCCAAAGTCGTCGGTGGTGACTGCGGGTAGGGTGGATGTGAAGGCGGCGTTGCCGAAGAGCTTGAGCACGTCGTACGAGGTGCTGGTCACGGTCTGGCTCTGGTCGGCGGTGAAGGAGATGAGGTCGGGTGACCACTCGTACGAGTTGAGGTTCTGTAGGAGGGGCGCATAGGAGAAGCCCCAGACGCGGTCTGCGTTGCGCTCCATGCCGATGACAAAGATGGCTTCTGAGACAGAGCCGATCCAGTATGGCCAGGGACTAAAAGGAGAAAGAGAAAAGTAGGTGTCAGCCAAAGGATAAAATAGAGAGAATAGTGTCATGGCAATTAAAAGACTCACTTCTTGGCGTCATCCCAGTTGGTCGTGTCGCTCACGTTGTTTGTGTTGTTCTGCACGACAGCAAACTCGCCCACCTGGATAGGATGACCCGCAGCCATGTTATCAAAGAAGTTAAACTGGCCGACAAAGTAGTTGGGCAGGGTGTACTGGTGATAGTCCTGCCCAGACGACTCATAGGTGTAGCTCAGGTCGGCGAGGGAGGTGAAGATCAGGATGTCTGGGTAGACGGCCGAGATGGCATCTAATGGTTGCACACGGAGTATCGATCAGCGGACGAACTTCTCTTCCACACATCGTACAATGCTCAAGACAACGGCAGGTTGTTGTTGTGTATACGTACCATAAAACGCGTTGAAACGGTAGTCAATATAGCTGTCCTCGCCGCCGTTCAGGTTGTCCTCGTTGCCGACCTCGACGAACTTGATGGTGAAGGGATCCGTGTAGCCGAGAGAGATACGCAGGGCGCCGTAGGTGGTGGAGGCGTCGCCCATGAGGAACTCGAGCTCGTCGAGGGCGCTCTGGACATACGGCTCCAGGTCGGCCTCGGAGATGATGGTGCCGTCCAGATACTCGCCCGACCATACGGCCAGGACAGGCTCAAGACCCAGGTCCTGACACCATAGCATGTACTCGACGAGGCCGAGGCCGTCCGTGTTCTCGTAGCCCCAGGTGCCAGGGCGCCCAGGCCGATTTGTCAGGTTGCCGAGGGTATCGTTCCAGTTCAACCAGTACGGCGGGTCCTCGCCCTCGAGGTTGTTGCCGCCGGGAATGCGGAAGTGCTTGGTGTTGAGCGCGGCCAGAGCCTCCATGAGGTCTGGCCTGTTGCCGTTGGGCGTGTCCTTGTACGTGGGCGGGAACAGGCTGATGAGGTTGAAGTTCAGGACGTCGCCAGCCGATGCGTCAAAGGTCAAGACAAAGCTGTTGTTGATGTTAGACGCGTCGGCTGATGGCGCGAGCTCGTAGCTAAACTGTGTCCACGCGTCTGCACTAGACGAGCCCGAGAATGTTGTCGAGGCCAGCGTGGCATTGGTAATGTCGGACACAAGGCTCGCCGTAAAGTTGCCCGAGTAGTCTCCCAGGACGTAAAAGCTTCCTGCATAGGTGCTCGAGGCCGAGACGTCGACTTTATTGAATTGTTTTCTATTAGCAAGACGGAACACCGTCGTGAAAGAGATCTTGAGAAAGAGAGACTCTAGGCGGAACCACCACCACTGCTGTACTTACTTCCCCACCAGCCTGGGTTTCGAATACCAGCCGCACCGTCGGCTGTGGCTGTCACCTCCACAGAAGTTGGCAGAGCCCATGACAGAGGATCAGAGCTGTTGTCGAGGGCGAGCGAGGCAGAACCAGCAGCCGTCCACGGGTCGAGGGTGGACGGAAACTCGGTAGAGCCCTGAAAGGCGCGGTTCTGGATCAACTCGGCATAACTGTGACAATCAAAGGAATTAGTAAAAAGGGTCAGTCAGCTGTTCTACACGTTGCCACCATACAATGCCCATCACCAGAGACGGCCAATGCCGTGCTAACTTACATGCCACCATCACCACCGTGATTAATGTCCTCGAACATGAGGCCATATTGGTACCCAGAGGTCGCGTTTCCGCCAGATGAGGCCACTGAGAGGGTCACAGCCGCAGCACCTCCCACAAGGAGGGGGGCAGACAGAAGAGACAGACGCGCCATGGAAGCAGCAGAGGATGAGGAGGAGGAGGAGGACATACACACACAGCGAGAAGATCGGCGCTGCTGGTGAGAGAGAGGAATTGGGGGAAAATGCGACAGGTCCCAGGAACAGGAAGGGGATCATCGTCGAATCATGCTCCCTTTTTGTAAGAAAAAAAAAACAAGGGCTTCCCCTCAAGACCAAGATTGCTGTTCAACCATCCATCTGCCTGCGCCTCCCCCTCCCTCTCCTCCTTCTCGCCTGCGTCCTGGCCGTACATGGAGGCGCGTCGTCTGGGCCCCCCACCCCTCCCCGCGCGCGCCCCTCGACAACTTCATCCGGCATCCAGTCCGGAGGCAACGTCCAGGCACACCAAATCACCCAGGCCGCAGAAACAGGCGCATCAATGAGACACCGAGAGACGTGTCTAATCCCTCAAGACAACCACTCCGAGTCCACAACTCCCCGGCCGCCGAGGTACCAGTAGCGCCCAACGGGGGTTGGAGAAAATGGCGCTTGTTGATCTCATGCTGCATGCTTGTGGAGAGGACAAGAAATCAGGGCAAGATGGATAAAAGTCAGTGGTCACGAGGGAGAAAATTGTGGTGGCATGGTGGGACAAAGACCCATCGCCTCGAAACAGCATCTTTGGCCCGAGACGGCGAACGCAGGTTTGGGAAAACCACCGCCGCCCGCTGGCCCGGCCTGCGCTGTGGCCCCCTTGCTTGACGTGCTTTTGTAGTATGAAAAAGATCAAAATTTCATGACGGGGGTATTGGAAACTAAAAAAGAGATCGTCAGAGGATCTGGGGAAACCTGGTCCATCAACATTCAACCTCGTGGAGACAAATGTTGGGGTAAAACGAGGGGAAAAACTCCACAAGATATATGTCATGCACAAAGTATATGAGATGGTAGTATTCCGCTCCAGAGGAACTACTTTTGCATATCCGCGCCAATGAATGTTGCGGAGCACCGGAGACCAGGCACGCTCGGGTCCACTTATCATCAGGCCTCGGAATTTCTTATGTGCCCTTCGCCGTCTTATCTCTCGCATGAGCTGAGTTTCGATCAAAGGTGCCGATGATTCGCCGAGGAGTAACTAAGTAAAATCATTACATTGCTGTATATTTCCATAATGGGTATCACAGTCCACAGGTATTGCCGTTGTCTTCATGAACAAAGCCCTGTCTTGTGCTTGACTTCAGTAATACCCGGATGTGATGTTGTGACGCTGGCTGGAAGTAAGAGAGAAATATGTAATAGGTTGATTGATATTGAACATGATGCAATGATTCAATGTCCTCAGGGATTGTGCCTTATGCTAGCTCTCTGCTCATGGATGTTGCGCCCGCGAACCTCGACTTACAAGAAACCCCCCGTGTCTCTGTCTCTCCATGATCAACAACCTCTATAATCCCAGAGGCATATGGGAGAACACAAGGTTGTCAGGAAACAATCTAGCATGGCATGTTGTTCCCAAAGCGTCCAGAGGCCAAATGATGATGTCGACATGATTACTTTATGGTGACGCTCTGAATGACGCTTTCTTCAACTCTCCTCCAACACTAACAAACCATACTATACTAGCAACACGAGTCATCAAATTTATCAACAGCCACATATCAAAGGTAGGAAAATGGTGATTATTGCAAGCGTCATGCATCGAAAAGATCGAGCCTTGAACAATCAATGACTGCTGAGAAGCATTCATCCAGCTTGTGAGCTAACAACTGACTGCCAGCCTGGAAAGTCTGGTCTGCACAATTATATAAAAGGCGATCATCTGTCCAAGCTCATGAATGAAGGCAACCCAAGCACTCATCACTCTCATCTGAACCCCGAACAAGCAAAACCCTGGAAGACACAAATACAACCTACACAATTTCTAAAGCCAATCTCCATCAAGACAATCCATTGCAACATGTCTGACTACAAACCAACAGGTACTAATGCCTAAATTTCCTTCACACTGTTATAGTTGATACCGTTGGAGCAGAGCTGACTACTGATTAGAGCATGACGGTCTTCGACAAGACGGTCAGCCGGACAAGCGTGTCGGGACTGGCGAGTTTGCGCAGGGTAAAGTTGATCCCCATGAGGCGGGTAAGCAAGGCGGCAAGGCCAGCGGCCTTGGAAGTGCGTCTGGTGGTGCCGACAGCGGCGGTGATGCATACAAGCCCACTGAGAATGACGGTCTGACGAAGGACGGGAAGCCTGATGGACGTGTCAAGGGCAACTAGATATCTGGTCATTCGAAGCAGCTTAAGCGGGAATCCAATCGTGTCACTCATTTATGCACATCTGATGTCAGTGAAACCCTTGAAAACCAATTTGGTGTATAGCACCGACGAAAGTCCGTTTCATGCGCTCTAACTGCCACAATGTTGTAAAAGTGTGGCGTTTGCTGCTGTAGTTGGTCTATCAAGCGTCTGGCCAGGCTGTACACGACATAAACCGAGCCCTGAAGATAATTAATTGTATCTCCATGCATGACAATCCTCATAATGGAGTCCGTCACCACTAAGCAATGCCCATGTGCTCGAGCATGCTGTGTATTCCTAACAGTATACTTAATCGTGACTGCTGTGTTACTGCCAGTGGTAACGAAGAGTGAGGATATACCAAAGAATTTCGCTATAGGAGAAAAGGAGAACGCACTGACCCTCGAATGCCGTCATGACTTGTCGACGAGGATGCCTGGACCTCGCCAGTTTGCCCTACCCAGAGTTCATCCATGAACCTGGTATGGCTTTATAGAAGATGCCCGCCCTCTAGCGTCAATCTTGTGTTGAGAACGTATGGGCACAGCTAATGTGACGGCATCGGTGATCATTTTCGGCGTGATAAATCAAGGTATCATTTGTCTCAGATAAAGATGAAAGATTCTCTCTAAAAGAAATAGAAAAGAAAGAAGAGAGAAAAATAAAAGAAGTCTCCTTCGCCGGACGGTCGTCCATCCACGCAGAAAAAGATGTACAGGAAGAAGAAAGACCTACTGTCTTTTCCCCCGCCCACATCATGTTCAAGCTCTTCTCCTCATGCCCCTTGACGATGATATTTTCACCCGAGTCAAAGACCCAAACCTTCTTAGTTCGGCCATTTTCATAGTCGATGATAAAGAAGAGGCTGTCAACAAACTTCTTGTGCCTTGCATCAAAGCACATTGATGTGTGCACTTAGATAGTCTTGCATTTCATGATAGAGAAACGAGGCTTGATACTGCTGTCTGGAGGAAGAAAGAGAAGCAGAAGCAAAAAGAGAAGAAGAGGAGGTCAGCTATGCTGACAAAAAAGAAGAGACAGAAGATGAGGGTGATGCTGATGCTACTACTATTGTTAGAAAGAGAGCAGAATATATGTGAATAGAGCAGATCAGTTGCTGGAGATTCTATTGCAACATTTGAGATGTGTCGAGTACAAGCTATTTAATATTTCATTGAATTGAATTTAGTCTCACCAACTGCCTACAAAACAGAGCTACATAATCATACTTGGCTCAAATCATGTTTCAATTCTTTCAAAAACATCTATCAGTCAGCTCAGCTCCAGAAATCTTCAAACGCATATCAAAATAGGGATCCAAAACAGGACTACAGCTTTAGGACAAAATTGTTCAAGTACAAAAAAAAACTTTGGAAATTTCAAGATGATCATGGTCAAAGCTCAGGTTCCAGCTTCATGTATGTGAATTCTGGTACAAAATTCTTTGAAAAAGTCATGGGTAAGGCTTAGAATCTACTTCGCCAAATGTTCATAAAATTATGTTGGAGAGTTATGATTTGAAGCTTGAGAGTTGGGTCCGGGGCTTCCAAAGTCTCGACTGGAAAAGAAATCTTTATTTCATGTAAAGTCTACTTTGTTGACTATTAGACATGCTAAGCTAAGAAATGAGTTGAGAACATAGGATAAGAAGACGACAAAAAACACAAAATATTGGAAGCCCTTATTTCTTAGTCCGCTTGCGCTTGGGTCGCGAAGAGACTGATTCGGGCTCTCGAGTCCGCTTAGCACTGGAACGAACAGGAGTGGGTGACCGTTTCGCAGGAGAGCTGGGAGCGTCGGCGTCCTGTGAAGCATTAGTATACCATTGAATCCGCAAAGTTGTAGAGACTGGACATACGTTCTCCTCCTCCTTAACGCTAGCGGGCTTTTTGGCGCGCCCGCGGATGCCTCGTTGGCCGAGGCGATTGAACTCGGGGTCGCCGTTGAAGTCCTCGTCGGCGATTTTGCCCTCGATCATAGCGGTACGGATCTTGGCCTGGAGCTCAGGGTATTCGCTGAGCCAGAAATTATTAGTGTTACATTCATGACACCAAATAAAAGACACAACTTACGTCATCTCATCATAACCATCGATCATGTCGAAGTCATAGGTGCCATCCTCTTCCTGGATAGCCTCGCGCAGGTTCTGGATCTGGCTGCCAGAAACACAGCCCCTATATAGATTTCTCGAGTGTTAGCATACTTATATGTCTTTGAGTAGAGAATCACCTTTGACATGGGATCATACCAGTGTTTGTAAGACCAGGAGCCATGCTCCTTGATCTCCACCCAGGTAGCGAAGCGTAGCTCGCCCTTCAGCAGCTTGACCTTGTTCTCTTTGCACTGCTTGTCCTTGCAGACAGCACGGTTGTTGGGAGAGACCTCTGGATGACGAAATGTAAGTAAACAGCAGGCATGAGTATGGGTACTATTGAAAAAAAGCAGCATGACGGGGGATATTTAACATGTCAGGATTTATTGCCTGTAGGGTTTGCTAAAAGATATGATGTTGCAGACAAGATCGATCTACTTACCAACACGGTACTGAGGCATCTTGAATGACTTGATTGAGGTGATTGGGAGAACAAAGAGCGTGTAAAGCTCCAGGAGAAGATGGAAAGTATGGGTATCACAAAGGTACAGATGTGTGCTGAGATGGAAAGCAGAAAAGGTGCCTAGATAGGCGGTCGAAGAGGTTCTCAGATGGACAGCAGACCAGGCGTTCAGATGAGAACAGAACAGGTGCGCAGATGAACAGTAAAACCAGTGCGAAGATGGAATGCCGAACAGGTGCAGCGATAGGATCTTGTAATTGAAACCAACCCGCTGATGCCTATCACAGACAGGACTCAATGGGAATGCAGGAAATGAGAAGAGCGAGCTCAAGATGGGTGTGACCGGTGGTGGGAGGAATGGGAAGGGGACAACAGGCAGGATGGGTGGGCTGTTTTCTGTGTGCTGCAGGAGCGAATCACTGTTAGCGCACTTTCCAGAGTAGGCAGTTGTTGTGGAGGGTCGCTCCTGAGGAATACTAAATACGGTGGATAGGTGGTGGGTGGGTGGCAGGTGAGAGTTTGGGTAAGTGGGGAGCACACACCCGTTGAAGATGTCTTGTTCTGAGGCGGAAGTGAAGGTTGTAACAAGGAGACTAATCAGTATGATTAGAATTCTGCTACAGCCTCCTGCTGTGATATGAATTGAGCTAAAGTGGTTGTGGTTGTCGGAGTGATCCTAGGGTGAAGGTGCACCGAAGGGGGTCAAGTTTGGTGGAGGTGGGACTAGTCAGGGTTTGTGGCTTACGTAAACATATCCAGGGGGCTTTTTTGGCTTACCCAGGACCCTGTGATTTATGGCAGAGAGAGACTGAGATAGAACAGAGGATGAATACAGATGGTCTTTGGTTTTTTTTTTTTTTGGGGNNGGGGGGGGGGGGGGTTTGTTAGAGGTTTGTCAATGGTGTAGTGTCTCGTGTAGTGTCTCTTCTGACTGGACTCATAATAACATTGAAACAGAACCCTCCATGCTGCGCATCGATGCATGTCGAGCTCATGTCTCTGGAAGCCCAGGCCCTTGAAAGGGCGGGAAGTATTGTTTGGCGGTGCTGAATTATGACACTACAAGAAAGGACACCACCCAATATACATAGAGGCCAGATTCTTGGGATTCGTGGCCTGCCTGATCAGCTCTTCCACCTGGCCCTCCACACCGAGAGGGATACTCTCATCAGGCAGCAGTCCCTTCACCTTTCTCCTGATGCTCTCGACCACGCTTGTCGGGTTGAGCCTGACCAGGTCATTCTTCCGCTTCTTGTCTCGCTGGAGGTCCAGCGTGGGATCGTAGATGAATGCCTCGAGGATCGTCATCAGCGTCTCCTCCTGCTGCCGGAGGATGCTGAGCGTCAGCTCGCTGCACTGTCGAAAGGGGCCCTCGTAGCCGTAGATGCCCATGGCCGCCACCATGTTGTGTGTGAGCCGGAAGGGCACTCGCTCTGGCTGGGCAAAGGTAAGCCCCTTGTCGAAGAGGCAGTTGAAGTCGACGTGGAACACGCCGCCGTTGCCTTCCTCCAGCAGGACGTTCTCGCCATGCCGGTCGCCCAGCCCCAGGATCGTGCCGACCATCGACATAACCGCACACGAGCGTGTGTACGTGAGTCGAGCGGCGAACCAGGCCGACGGGTTGGGGAACTGCGACATGAACCAGCTCGGCAGCACGGGTGGGAACATGCCCAGGATCTGCTCCGTGAACACCGAGATGTTCTTGTCCGACAACGTGGCCTCCTTCATGAGTTGAGCAATCTGTCCGTAGTTGGGGGCAACCCCACGTGTCTTGTAGATTCCGAGCAGGATGTCACGGAGCGTCTTGAGCCCGTCTACCCATTCGATGATGCCGCACTCCTCGTTGAGCGGCGTCACGGCGTAGGTTCGGATGTACAGCTGTCGGCGGCTGGACTCTGCATCGCGCTTGAGGGAGCGGTTGATCATTCCGTTGAACTCCATGAGACGCTGGTCGGTACGGAGGTCGTCTTTGGGCTTGATAAGCAGGTTGTACAACTTTCCGTCCGACCCGCGTGCAGTCAGTCGCCGGGGCTTCGCGAGCGATCCGAGAACGAGGACGTCATCCAAGAAACTGTCGATGGCTATGACGTCTCTAGAAAAGGCCTTGTGCTTCTTGATGTTGTCGGTCAAGGTGGGCAGCGTAGCCGTGAGACACGTCTCGATGGGGACCACAAGTGGGCAAGGCGTGCACTTGTGGTTGAAGTTGAGGTCCCGTGTGATGCTGGCATGTGTCGTCCTGTTGCTCTGAAAATCGCCGTTGTTGCAGGCCAGGAGCAGCTGCTCGGCAAGCTTCTCCCCCATCCTGCAGAGCTGGGGCAGACTGAACGACGTGCCGTCAGCGCCTTTGAGGTCACTGTCGCGGAGCTGGTGGAGCAGCTGGTTGCCTCGTCTCGCCCGGTCGCCAGACTGCCTGGTGGTCATGATCGCAAAGAGGCCCCACAAAGCCTGTCGAGGGTGGGCTTCGACAATTTTGACGATGATCTGCTGCAGGGACTTGACGATGTCTGGGTTGGGGTGTGTGATGCGGGCCACAATCTGCGGCATAGCTGTGTAGAAAATGTAGGCTGGCATGCGCTGCATGTGCTTATTGAAGTATTTGTTGAGCTCGTGCAACAGAATCTTCCTTCGTTGGTGCAATTCCTTAGATAGTGAGACCTTTCCTTCGGGGGCCTTGTTGACCTGCGCACCAAGGTCCATCCACAGGGTCAGAATGCGAGGCAGCGTCTGGTACAGGTATTTTGTGCCAAAGTTGAGCGATCGCAGGTAATTTTCGATCACGAGCTTGGCCGTCTCGCCTGTCAGATACTCGTCACTCTGCTCGTCTGGCGATAGGGCCTTTTCGGACTCCAGGACCTTCTTGTAATGGCGACCGAGGTAGTAGTGGCCTTTCTCCCAGGTCGCATGCATCCTGGCCGCCTGTTGGTACCGGGAACGCAGAGCACTGGCGTGCGTCTGTCCTGTAGAGTCTTGCCATTTCGCCAGCAGCAGGTGTGCGCGGGCTGTCAGCAGGTTCCTCTGCACCTCAGGGGCCTTGCTCGAACTAGGCGCCACGGCCGGTCCAAGGTTGTACCCGATGAACGAATCTGTCTGAATGGCGTTCTCGAGTATCTGGATAGCCTTGCGGTGATGGCCTTCTTTCCACAGTAGCCGGGCGTTCTCGATGGTAGCTGATCCATCCCCGAGTTGTGATGCATGTAGGACGGCGTTAAAGGACTGGTGAAGAGAGTCGGCCTTTCGAGCCAGGCGGGCACTCGAGAGCCACAGAGATGATATGTCACCATCGGTGAATTTCGGCCTTGATCACAATGTCAGAGATATGATTCCAAAACAAAGTAAACTCCCCTCCCTGTAGCACATACCTCATTAACTCCATTGCCGCTCGACGTATGCCGAGTACATATTGCTTGTCGTTCACATAAGCCCCGAGCACTTCCAATCGGCGACTGAGCAAGGTCATTGTCTGCTGCTGGTCACTCGCCTCCTTCTTATGATCTCCAGCGATGATGTCGAGATCGGCAAGAACGTGACACTTCAGCATGGCCTCGTGAGCCGCCTGAAGAGATGCAGTCGCAGACAAGGACATGGATGAGGCGGCCTGGTCCTTCAATTTCTGGATATGGTCTGCAAAGATATTGGTCTGCCCGTCCTTGAGAGCAAGGAGAGCGGAGCCAACACCAAGGTTGAACTCTTCAAGAGGGTTGCCAGCATTGTACGAATCGAGGTACTTCTGCAAGGTCTCCCATCTGCTCGTAGCCCAAGCTGCTTCCACGGCGAAGGGTGCAATCTTGTTGATCGTAGACACATCGGTGGCCATACCGCTCACATAGTTCAGCAGCACATCTGAAAAGAATATTTCGTTAGTTATGTTAAATCGAATACCCAATTTGGTGAGACAGGGAAGGGGGTAGAGTCTTTACCATATTGTCCGGACTGCTTGAGACAGGTCAGGAGGTCAAGCTGCACGTCGACACTGTTGGGATCCTCGGCAAGCTGCACCTCGCACCAGGTCTGCGCCCGCGACCACCTTCCAGCTTTTCTGTGACTCAGGATCTGTTGATTGAGATCGATGACCTTGAGGTTCGCCGAAATGCCTTCAAGCCCGTCAGGCTCGTCGATCTGTGCGTAGACATGTTGCAGCGAGTCTAGGGCCCGCTGAACACTGGCGGCATCTTGACCCGGCTCTTCCTCCTGTCGAAGGACATAGGGCTCTAGGTGGAACAGGGCCCGAGCGTATTGCTTGCAGTCGATGGCGCGCTGGGACAGGAGCTCAGCTGGTATTGCATCGAGCCTCTTCTGGATCAAAGCGACATTGCTCTCGCCAGGTTTAGTCAGTGGAGAGGCTCTCTGCACCTGAATCCACCTCATGGCGTAATCTATGATGCGGAAAACAGCCTGAAGACTTTCATCAGCAATCGCATATTTATCGTTGTTGCCACCGGGGGGGGGGGGGCGATTACCTCGTAGAAAAGGTTGTTGTCTTCTCTCTCCAGGTAAGACGTGTTCACTGACACATTTTGTTGAAGGATCAAGAGTATTTCATTCCAGATCGCGTCCTTCTCCTCGGCTGTGCTCACCTGACCCAATGTCATGTGGATGACCAAGTAGGGTAGCAAAAAGACGGCAATCGACAAGTCTTTGACTCTGATAGCCCGACAGAGAGGTTCGAATGTCAGCTGTGCGAATATATTCTGCCCTTTGTGTAGCAGATCGAGGGTGAACTGCTTGAGCCAGATGGAGTACGACCGTCCTGCGCGAAAGATGGGATATTCGACGACGGGAGCTGGGATCGGCTTCATGGTGTATTTTGATGTCAGGAAGGGCGTCAGTACCTCGCGCACAACCTCGGGCATCCTCTGCCACTTCTGATAAATCCGCTCGCTCTGCTTTTCGGTGCCCTGCATGGCAACAGCTGCCTTGTAGTCGCACCTGTCCAGAAGCTCCTGCATGACATAGGAGAGATAACCTTGCAAGGTCACGTCGGTAGTAGAGAGGAAGGACCTGATGAGAACCTCTTCCAAGATGAAGCCGACGAAATTGGTCGTCTCTTCTGCGTCCTCAAAATTGGACGCCATGATGAACTCTCGCTGCTCGCGAGCAGTCTCCATCCTAGTCGAGTCCAGACATCCCATGAACCCAATACATTCTGCGCAGAGCCGCGGGATGTTTGCGTCTCTGCCATTGTATTTGGACGCGCAGTCGAGCAAAGCCCGACTCAAATTTGTTACTACAGAATCCGGCTGCTCACTGATGGCTGATGCCTGCAGATAGCCTTGATGCTGACGGAGGTAGGCTGAGAGCTCGGCCAAAGCCTGCGCCACCACTCCAGCATTTTCATGAGAAACCCGCTCAATGAAAATACAGTAGGTGTTCCGAACATCGATTCGACCGGCGTCAAATTTCTTCCAGATCTCAGCGAGCTCGCCAATGTGGCCCAGTGACGGCAGTTTCAGGGCAGTCTTCTTTAACACGTCCTTATGCTCACTCAGCAAGAAGTGTAACAGCGACTTGGTTTTCTCCCGTGTGGCTTGGTCCATGGAAGACCAGTACTGTCCTATGATGAAGAAAGTCGTCTCGATCAAGGCCTCGACATCCTCCTCTTCCATGTGATTGAGCATCGAGTACCAGCACATGAAGGCGTCGCTTCTCAAATCGGGTAAAGAAAGTGCACTTAGGAGACACACGGAGATCTACATGATAACTGTTAGCATTCTACATAACACCCTGATGCTTGTCACCCAAAGAAGAGAACACACCTGTGGTCGAGCGGTGCGAATGTACTCTTTTCCAAGTACAATCATTTCTTCCATGGCCCGGATGCACCGCCTTCTCTCCTGAATCGGTGGCATGATGGACAAATCATCCGTGATAACTTGTATCATCCTGGTTGACAAACCCAAAGCGTGCGCGCAGAGAAAACGACCTATGACTTGGTGGCTCTTCCTCCGGCCGCCCTGGTCCGGCATCAGCAGCCCGGCCACAAGAGCCAGCGCAGAACGTGCAGACGACTTCATGGACTGATCCCCGTCGCCGCTCATTTTCAGAAGCTCGAGGGCTGTAGGAACCGGGTTTGTAGACAGAAGCTCCCGCAAGGTGGGCACTTCAAGTTCTGGGCAGACATCGAACAGGACAGACCTGGCATACGCCTCAATGTCAGGAACATCTTGCACCAGCAGTCTTGAGAGAATAGTGCTTAGGTTCGCTTCGTCAAAGTATAGCATTTTCCACAGCGGCTCAATCTTCTGCGGATCCGGTCGTGACAGTTCTCGTCTTGCTTCGAGAAACCTCTGGATGATATCCTTCTTCCTGTATAGCACCAACCACGGCAAGGCATGGGATTGTATGAGCAGCAGAAGCTCTGTGATGCTAGTTTTCAGCAAGTCTGCCACCATCTGCGTCGTCTGGGGCCGTGTCAGCATGTCTTTGACAGTGGCATAGGCAAGGTTACGCCAGAACGGTTCGAGCAGACGTCGAGGTGTCGTTTTTCGGCAGCTGGCGAGATTTGTCATCTCATTGAGCGCGACGGCGGAGATGATGGGGTTCTGGTTACCCAAAAACTCGAGCATCTTGACGAGAACCAGATTGAGACCCTCATCCGAGACCACCATACCTACTTGGCCCCAGGCCATGAGACAGGTCTCGCTAATATTGGGCTTGTTCTTGTCCGAGATAGATCTCATGATGCTCAGAGCATTGGCCGTGTTGCGACTCAGAACAGAAGGTCCGGCCACCTGCCCCACCCGGGGCCGCAGGAACAGGGCGATGGCCCTTCCAGCAGCAATTCGCAACTCTCTCAGGGAGCTGTTCAGGGCCTGCAGACACCACTGGCCAAGCGCAGATTTCTCAAGATCCAACATGTCTGGATCGCTGCAATGCAAAATGATACGTCGAAGTGCGACCATGGCAACGACTCTCGGCCGCCGCGAGATCCGAAAGCTGGACAGGCCGATAATTTTCATGAAGAGCGAGAACACTGTAGAATGGGTCACCATGTCTTGATCCCTAGGCATAGTGGACTCATTGTCTCGCTTCGAACAAACGAGACACTGCATCTCACCTCTACCAGCTGGCGCTAGGACCAGAGTGCCGTCAGAAGCACAGAGCAGGTGGCATAGAAGGTCTAGGGTTGAGCAGCGCACGGAATCATCCGCCTCGGAGAAGCGATTCCTTGTTGGAGAGTGTTAGGAGGTTTCCATTCCAACGGTCGGGGTCAACGGTAACTCACAACAGCGGGTCTTCAATATCTGCCAGGCTTGTGGAGGCAGGTACGCCAATTACTTTACAGAGTCGCTTCATGACATGCAGCAGCAGCACGGTGGAGGCCTCGTGTGACGTTTTTGACCGCTTGGCAGCTCGTTCGCCATGCTGGGCTGAGGTAGATCTCGTTATGATCAGGGAGACCCTTGTACGCAACGTCTGGTCGACGAATGCCTCTGGTGAAAGGTCAATGCTGGAAGGTTGCGTGGCAGGTAAAATGATGACGCTCCGAAGAAGGTGAGCGGAACGCTGGAGTGCCACAGCAGTCAGTCAGTCAAGCAGTCAGAGACCATGATCTATGTTCGAGAATCAAACAGACAAGGGACAGATGATCAGAAACATACCTCCAAATCCTTATCCTCAAGGTGATTCTCGATCCGGAGTCTGTCCAAGAGCTTCAGCAGCTTTGCGGTAACGAGTTTCGCTACGGGCCTCTTGTTGCTCGAAGCATCAGTGAGATGTAAAAGAGCAAAGGCCAAAGTCTTGCTGCTTTGGGTGGTGCTGGCGGCGTCGGCACTCTGCGACTCGATGTAGATCTCGCCTAGAAACTCTGCCACATCTGCCGCAAGCAGTACGATGATGGAGTCAAGCTTCTGCGAGACCACGGGCTCAAAGTCGGAGATGAAGCGGGTGGTCCCAAGGGCTTGCTCCAGGAGGGACGCAGGATTGTAGTCGAAATAGTTTCGCCATGTCTTCTGCTGTTCGTTCAAGACTTCCAACGAATCGATCAACCACGATACATGCTTATTGAAGGATAAGACTTGTTTTCTGGGCTGGTTCTCCGACACCATAGCAGCGCGGAGGATATTGAGGAGACAAGAAGCATGCCGGAGAGCGTGGCAGTTGTCGACGGGAGAATAAAAACAGCCTCGACATCCATCGGAGCTGGAGAGATGAGGCAGGAGAAGGTCCAGGAGACTTTGTTGAGGCAGCGCCAGATCAAGTCCTCGGCTCTGTAGCAAGGACGAATCTAGGTGCGCTATGATGGCTATGGCAAGACGTTAGTCACGACCCAGTCCGGCACGAAGAAGAGACAAGACAACATGTCTTACATCGAAAATTGGCCTGAAGGTAGGTATACATGGGCTCGAAGATGTTCCAGAGGCCTGCAGAGTTGCTTGCGTCTACAAGGACAAAATGGAAGAAGGACTCTAGTGTGGGTATCAAGGGCAGACAGTGCGGATGCCCGAGCATCTTGAGGAGCTTCGGAAACAGCCAAACCCACAGTGGCTCCCGGCCCCGATGGAGGAACGCACCGACATCCGCAGTGTATTTGAGCACCTGGGGTGTCTCCTGTATCGTCATCTTCAGGAATTGCACCGCATGCTCAGCTTTGAGCCTCAGCTGATCACGACTGGTGAACGGGTCGTCCCACTTGAGACCGTCAAGCACAACGCATGCGTAGACATAGATCAGCACATGATTGTGCCCGACTCGCTCAGCCGCAGTCTTGAGCGATTCTGGGTTGTTCCTGACAGCCTCTATCGTCTCCAGGAGGTGCTTGAGCTCGTTGTTCTCGTCGGGCCTAGAGGATCTGACCGTGGTCGAGATGTTGCCCACGAGTTCGGCAGCCAGGGTGGACGGGGGAGCAACGCCGCCTGCAGCTGGATCGGGAGCCATCCTTGATGCAGCATTACCAACTCAAGTAGGAGCTTCCCAGATTGACATGGTCGAGATGCATGGCTAAGAGTTCCGCTGTGCTGTCGAGGCTCGAATTTGGCTGACACTCTGGGCGCGCACGACGCGTCTGGTTTGCAGGAAACTTCACCAAGGCAACGGCGCGACGCCACAAGGGTTCAGGGTTCACTTTAATTGATGCTTACGTAATCAACCAGGCATCAATACCGTATGATGTGAACTCGTCAGAATACACTCGGCGTAAGTACTTTGGATCTGTAATTTATTGATGCTGTCCACTGGTTTGGGGATCCTCTAGGGAAAATGTCTTCTATGTGAACCAGCATGCTACCTTTTTCTTTCTTCTTTCATCAACATGCGAACGGAAACACGTTCTATATTTCTCTCCTAGCCAGCCCTGTTGTTGGTTAAATATCTGGTTTGAGAAGGAGACCTGACTGACATAATTACCCAGCCCACTAGGGCAGTCACTCAAAGAGCAGACCCAGTAAAATGAACCACAGACTCACACCATTTACTGCGCCCTTCATGATCATCCCCTCGTTCCCTGATAACTATTATTAAATGGGGACTGCATCGTTCTATCATCACACGTTGACTTTGTTTGCACTGTTTTTGCCTGGACACACGTCGTCTATATCACGTGTTATTTGCCGCAAGTCATTCAGACGGCTGTGAATCCTTCTGTACCGTGCATCTGCGAGGGAGTCTTGACCGCCCGAGTCCTGTAATAGTGTGTCCCTTTCGCCAGACCGCGAGGACATCAAGGAGGTGAGCAGCGCAAGTCGCAGGGTCGCCTCTGCATTCTCGACCAGTTCTAGAAGATGTTAGTCAACAGAAGCCCGCCAGTATACGTTATCATTTCGAGTTGATCAAATTGTGCAGGATTTTGTTTTGTCAGAACGTACCAAGGGTTTTCGTTGCTAGGAAATCCTCATAAATTGCTCGCATGATGACCTCAAACTGTGCCACCTCTGGCAATTCAGCACAGGACCATACCTTTGTCCTAGACTCGGAGCAACTCTGTCTGTCGGTGTCGTTAAGACCGGCAACGCGCACGCATGGTAAGCGGAACGGGTACGAGTCCGTCATGGGCCTGTTGCTAAACATATTGATCATATCCCCGTCCTGGAGAGTACGAGGCCAAAGTGCCAGAAAGTAGGCGGTCATGGGCAGTCTCCAGCTCGGCTTGAACAGCTCCGACAGACGTATAACTGCGCGGGCCTCATGCTCAGTGACCAGCCGCGGCTGGTCCAGGAATGCTTCGCGCAGCGCGATGACTTGGTTCGCCAGACCTCGTCGGCTCTCTGACATGTCGCCAAACTCGGGGCGCAAGGTGCAAAGGCCATTGTCTAGTAATGCGGCTAGACTGACGACTTGAATGTGGCCCTCGATCTTCAGGCAGCCTTGCGAGAGGTACTCTCCGAAATAGAAGGATCCCTGATAATTTCTGTGCCGCCGCCGTCTCAATGCGTACAGATCATCTAGTCTGGGACAATGGTCGTGGTAGGCTTGTAGCAGATCAATATCTCGTAAGAAAACCCCTACAGGCAACGCCGAAGTGTCAAGCACAAAAAGCTTGATAGAAGAGGTGCTGCAATCCCTCGCGGTATGCAGCCAAAGCATGTACTGTATTGCGAACAACTGCGAGCTTGTCCAAGAGACGAGATTGTCATGTCCGCCCTCCCATCGCAGATGCGCGTTCAGCATAGCGGCAGCCTCGTCATCACGCATCGCAAATAGATCGACCGTAGAACCTGCCGCTTGTTGTTCCGCGGAGTCTGATCTGATCCATGTCATATCGTTGGCGCCGGTCGATCGAGGGCTCACAACCCTCAAGAGGTAACGAGGGATATCCCTAAATTTGTTTCGCACGTGGTCTTTAGACTGAGGAGGGTTGAATAGCATGAAGTTAGCATCATGTAGCCTCAAAGAGTGGAACTTTTCCGAGATGTTGTCCAGTGCCATGATACAGATGAATGAATTCTGAGGGCAAAGTGAGGCATCAAAACGAAGGTGGTGGTCTGTGATATGGAAATTGAAATATATGTTTGTGATTGTGTGTATATGTGGAGCGCTAATAAGTTGACTGCTGCTCATCTGCTTGAGGAGTCGGGGCGTTTCTTATGAATGCATAGTGGCTGGCCTCACACAGGTAGGCTTGGGATGTGTGGTGTGAGGGTGCAGCGCTTATGCAGACTACTGGGTGAGAACTGGAGTACCCAGCTGCAGGGTGATTCTCATTCGGCCCCGTCAGATGTTGGTTCAAGACCCCTCAGCGCTAACAAGAGCTCCCCACGGATTGCCACTGTTGGTGAAGATGTAAAACATTACATGAAGGCCAACATCAGGAAGTCCTGGGGAGAAGGTTGGGGGCTAGATACAGATGATGGAGGGCTCGGCAAGGAGTAGATTTCTGCCTTTTACTGTCACCTCGGTGCGTTGGCAGGCTACAGCCAAAACCACTATATCCTAAACACGCTGGTCAGCCCTGGTTTAGAGAGGTTGAAAGCAAGTCGGCTGGCCACGCTGGCAGTGTAGCTGTCTAGGTTGAGATCACTTCTTAGGCATGTGAAAGTCTAGTTTGACAATCAAGAGGCTGATTGCCTTTAAGTAGTTGTAGTCATTCTGGCGGAGCCTGGGAGGATAGATCAAGTGCAACCCAGGGTCTCCCTCCGCAGGACAGTTTAAGAAGGATGGCGATTGCGAGTACTAATTGAGGGAGACTTTGGTCCGTCTACATAGTACGTGCACATGCATGGACAAGCATGCACGTTGATGGTTCTGCCCACGGCTACATATGCAGCTTACTTCACACTACTTGTACTTTTGCCATGTGGAGGTTCAGCTACTGCGACCTTACGTCACCTACCTAGGTAAATGGCCTGTTCTCTCTACCTCAGAGCCTCATTCTCCTTCAGATACTTGCCTAGGTACTTAAAAGCTCCCTCTCCCCAAAGGTCTCCCCAAGAGGCTGTGTCACAAACCTCACACCTCTTCAGATAGCCTTAGGAGCGCTCTCTTTGCATCAGCTTCCAACCAGCCCAAGTTCAACCACCACATCATTCCTCTTCCATGTTCACGTGTTGTCACAACGTTCAGTGAATCTCTCGCGAGAAACATCTGTCAACATTCAATCTGACACCTTCGAGCTTCAAATATGGCCAGAGAACTTTCTGATGACACCATCGGTGCGATCATTGCTGTGTTCGTTTTGTACGGTTCCGTTTCCCTTGGGGTCGTTCTGGCCCTATTCACTAGAAGTCGCCACATACGACGAGATGGCAGGGTTGTATATGAATTCGAATGGGTACCCGATGTTTTCAAGCGCGAGCTCTGGCTAAGGCCTCTCTACGTGCTCGCGGTCTTTCTACCAGCTCTCCTTTGGCCTCTTGTTCTTGCCTGGATAATATTGCGAGTGCTCTTCGATGCCTTTTGCTCGTGCAGTGGGCCTACGACCTGTTGCGGTCGGCGGCTTCATCCGCGCAAGCACGGCCAGCCGTCCCCTGAGGTGGACGTCGAAGCTGTATCGGTCACCCAGAGCAGCCCGACCCTGACACCCGGGTCCTCGGATGGTGAAAAGACCCGTCATGGGCTGTAGCAAGTCAGCAAGTCCGTCTTATAACGTCAGATACTGGATGTTTGGACCTATAGGAAGCATGGATCTGCAGGAGAGAGCATCAGTCGGCCTCAACTTGCCTATGTTACACGGCAACATGTCGACAGGGAGTGGGGGACTGTCTAGTCCAGGCAGAGTAGAGGGGAGGAATCAAGCAAAGAGAGAAAGACAGAAATGGATAAGAGAAAATACATGGAAGCGAGGACATGAGAGGAGGAGTAGGGGAAACGTGGAAGCAGCGGCGAAGAGGAGAAGGAGCACAAGACAGAGAAGAACAGAAAAAGGAGACTGTAAAGGAGCGAGGTCAAAGCAGAGACAAAGAAAGATACACGCAGAAAGAGAAAGTGACCAAACCAAGGAGGACAGGAGCGAGAAGACATGCTGAGAATCAGGGACCGCCTCTCCGTCGGGTCTCGGGTTTTTGCTATTGGCAGCAGGCGGGGAAGGTCTGGCAACGAGTTCTTGGTTTGCAGGCAGAAAACCCGACGTGCCTCTTTCGAGACTACCTTAAAGCATACAATGGGCAGACTAGGAATGGAGAAATTGAATTTAGCTGTATTTAAACGAGTATAACTGGGGAGGGGTAACTGGTATGAATTCGCCTGTGAGCGGCTATCCGTTTCGTCTTCTCTGACTAACAGCTAGGAGTGTGACACGATGGCTTTCAACAGTAGTGCATGACAGCGTGCAAAATCTTGTCAGGATCGTTGACTGATGTGCGAGGCCTACAAGGTCATTTGATTGCAATCACCAATTTATTTGGTATGTCCACACGTTGATATCATTGCAAGTCGTCATGTACATATATACATCATGCAAAATGCACATCCAGAAGAAGAATAGTTGTGGCTAAATACAAGCTCGCAGGGCATGAACTGCCACGATCAGCGAGAAGAAGAAAAAGAAGTCGACCTCCTCGTCAAACCACCGCAAGATACCCCATCCATAGTTCCAATCGCCTATGAGGTCACACCCTCCATCACCCGCCCCCAAAGAACACCTTAGCTCAGGTTGAAAGCCGCCTTAGCAGCTGTCCAGTACGTCTCCCGCCCAGGCTCAGAGGTGGCCCAAGAGGAACCCATGCCGTCGCAGTTGGCCATGTACTCGTCGAACCAGGCATCTGCATCATCCTTGGACATGGAGCGAGCGGTGGCACACGCGTCCTCGCTGCTGTAGTACCAGGCGCCGGTACCGAAGTTGTATTGATCGGCAGTGACCAGATCCAGCACCGTCGAGGCCGTAGGGTTCTGGGACGCCAGCTCAGAGAACGTGTTGGCGTACGCGATGTTGTACTCGGCTCCCTGCTCGTTGGCGGTGCCGCGTCCCAGGTTGGCGTCCTGGTTCGTGTTCTTCTTGTACTGCAGCTCGTCGGACTCGTACGCGATGAGGGCCAGGATACCGGCCTGCTCGACACCGCTGGTGATGCTGTAGGTGGTCATGGCGTCCGCCAGAAGGGGCCCAGCCACTGCTGAAGTGGTGCACTCGTCGCCGCGGCCAGAGCAGGAGACGGAGCTCGGCATGATGGCCTCGATGACGGAGGCGGCACTGCGCTTGCTCAGTGTGCGCGAGGGTTCCACGATTTCGCCCACAGAGCGGAGAGTGGGCCGGGCGAGGGCAGAGCCCACGACAGCGGCGGCGGTGATGAGGGTTTGCAGCTGCATTTTGCTCTTCTTTTGAGAATGGCGGTGCAGTAGGTGTAGATGAGGGCGACCTGGGCGCTCTCAAGTAAAAGTCCTGGCTGATTGGTGTGGTCGGCGAATTTTGAGGGGATCGGTCTCGAGGTCCGTTCGACAAGAAAAGAAAAAAGGTGGTCCTGGCACTTTTTTGTATTCGAAAGACTCGGGGGAGTAATCTTCTCTCGAGACACAGGATAATGCCTTTGTTTGGGTATCAGTAATGTTGAAAGGCGGTTGTGTTGTTGTGCTAGGCCTGCAGCAAACAGTTGAACTGTATTTGTACTGTAATATAAAAAAGAGGGACTGAGACCAAAGTAGAAATGATGAAGTTGATCAATGACAGACGAGATTTGAGAACTGCCAGGTCCTCAATTCTACGGACAACAAGCAATGACGAAAGTGAAGGGGTGAATGTGTAGTAAGTGAGAGAGAGAGAGAGAGAGAGAGAGAAAAGGAGGAGAGTGGCTCACTTGGGCCTTATGTTGTCGTCCTGTGCATAACCTCGAGCCCCTCCTCCTGCTGGTTCTCCTCCCTTGCAGACATCCAGTCACATTTTACCCGAACCCATGCTGTTTGGTTCCTTGTATTATGGGACTGTGTTATTAACCATTTTTTCCCTTTTTCTTCCAACTGTCATACTTCGAGTCTCCAACTGCATAATCCATTGGTGTCAAGGGCGTTCCTCGGGCCCTCTTCAGGGTGAAGGGTGGTATGCTACTTGGCTCCCTGTGGGCTTATACATGGAGGCAAGCTGACGAGGACGAATGGATGCAGTGGATTGTCCTCTCAGGGACAGCCTAAGATAGGTAGGCGGCGCCTCTCAGGGGGTTTACCCCAAACAGCTGGCCAATCACTGCCAAGTTACCCCTGGTTGACAGCAGTTCACGAAACGTGCAGGGGCCCCCAAAGAGGCAGGCTCCAGGGCTCCCAGTGGCGATCGTTGGCTTGCCCCTGAAACAGCCCCTCCCTAAGGGGTTTGCTGGGTGCTGCTGCTATTAGTGCTGTTACCACCACCATGGTTTACTGCTGCATTTTGCCAGCATGTCGGCTACCGAGCACAGGCCTCTCTCGGTGTTGTGAGGTCTCTGCAGAATATCCAGGGTCATGTGGAGAGGAGGATGCGGGGGTTTCATGCACGAAATATGGTTAAATGCGAACATGTGAGGTGATCTGATCTGAACTTCGGGAGTTCATCTGGCGTTTCTCTTTTGATAGTTTTCTGAGTTGGTCTGGTCAGGTTGGCTTAGTGTGCACAATGTGCAAATATTCCTCCTGCCGAAAGGTACCTACATCCTTTGGGTGAGACTCGATTCATCCTCCTGTGAGCCGTGTTTATAAATCCTTGAAGTCATTGCCAACAACATCCAACAACAGGAAAACAGTGAGTAATGGCATGTGCTTACTGCAAAGACTCCAAATAGTATAGACTGTTCTGCTTGCAGCCTGCCCCCTTTTTCTCCGCCCCTAATCATGAATTAAACCACCATTCCGAGGCATCCTGGCTGGAGTTTCTTCGCTCCAGGAGGTGGCAAGGTGAACAATGAACCAAGCTGAAGCATCCTTCCTGCAGATTGTTGTGACAACCAACGGTTCTTTCTTGCTGTGAATGTCACAATCCCAGGTTTAGTAAAGGACCAGGATCTACTTGTACCTGCAAATCCTTCTCTGTTATTTTGATGATCTTTAATGGGTTTCATAAGCAGCTAGACTGGGGCTCTGTGCTCAGTCTTGTGCACCCGCTGCTGATCAATTTTCAGATGATCCTCCAGTCTCTCTTCCTGCCCAAGTCAACTCTACAGGACATGCCGAGGGTGTTAACATTGTGTGCAAGGGCGGACGACTTGATGGCCTGTGCATGCATGGATGACTGGCACTTGCCAGGCTCTCTGCCTTGCCCTGTTACCTTTGCCTAAAGTAGCAAGCATTAGCCAGCGTAAACCTGGCTTTCGTTCTTTCCTACCTTCAGGAGCACACACATCTCAATGGAAGCCATTCCCATTGCCTGGATGTTCCTGATGCTGTACTCTGCTCAATTTATTATCAACCTGTACTAGATTGCATCAGCTATCGAAAGATCTTTCCTCCTGAACGCTCGTTGACTTCACGATACGGCGTGACACATCTCGGCACAGGCTATATAGGACGGCTGCAGTGTTTGTACCACGGTCTGGCACAATACCCGTATTCAACTTTTTCTCGCTGGTCGTCTAGAAGAAGCTGTACTAGCCATCGTCGCTACCAATGATATTCTGAGGAAATTTCATCCTGTTTGTCTCGGCATAGCAAGGAATCATGTCCTCCAAAATGGTTGAGTGGAATCTGCGCAACATCGAGGAATTTCCAGCAGTCGAGGCATGGTCGCAGTCCGCAAGGTATGTCTCAGATGATCTGCTCACACATTTTTAGAACTCAAGAGAAGTGTAGCGATATCATATCAGCACATGGTCGCTCATCAGGGCGGTCGGTGTGCGTACAGTAACACTGGGAAGCGACATCGAAGTTCTTATGCCATCACTTGGTGGCTGCTGGGAACGCACACTCGACTGTACCTTGCCGCTGAAATAAGCAATCCCTTTCGAGACGTTGGCAGCCTCATGTTCCACTGCATGCTTGAACAGGAACAATAGAGATGATGGATGCGATTCTTGACCGTCATCGCAACATACGAAAAATTTAGAAGCGGGCAGCACAGCTTCCCCTCATGCAGCCCATGCTTCCCCTGCCGGCTGCCCACCGCAAACATGGCGAGTGCTGCATGAGCTCCTGTAAGGCCGCGCCGTCGCCTCCAAGTGGCCAATCTGAGTGAGGAGAGCTAGAGTCCTGTTGGGCCGCGCTCAATGCCACACACACACCTAGCTCTTTGATGCAACACGCAACACGCAACAGCGCGAAAATCTGCACGTCGCCAAGGCTGGACAGATTGAGGGTCCGATCCCGGCATCCTATAATTACTAGTACACACCTCATTCTCTCTCCAATCGGGCGGCTGCCATATTGAACTTACCGTACATGATAACGTCCCACGGCAAGCAGCATCGAAGCCAGCAAGAAAGCCAAGCTCGTCCCCTGGTTCTGTATCGTACCACATATGGTAGAAAGCTACTAGGCTTCGACGACGACGAGAACCATCACCAGAGGACAGTAGAAAGGAAAACGCAAGGAAAAGAAGAGAACAGAAAAGAAAGAGAGGAAAAACACTAAAAATCAGACCACTCATACTGTGTCATGGCCACCGAGACGACCATCCTGGGTGCCGGCATCATCGGCCTCTCCACTGCGTATTACCTCGCACGACATCAGCCGCCCTCGACGATCCACCTCGTCGAGTCCTGCCCAGAGCTGTTCGCCTCCGCGTCCGGCTACGCGGGCGGGTTCCTGGCGCGCGACTGGTTTGGTCCTGGGTCCGCCCCACTCGCCGCCCTGAGTTTCGATGAGCACAGGCGGTTTGCGGAGGCCCACGATGGCGCTACGCGCTGGAGGTATCGGGCCAGCACGGCGGTGAGCTATACGCCCGCCTCGGAAGGGAAGGCGAGAAAAGGACCGAGGGGAGAAGACTGGTTGAGGGTCGGGGCGAGCCGGGCCGTGGTCGCAAACGGGAGGGTAGGCACCAGCAGCAACAGGGCCAGGGAGGACGAAAGCCAGGAGGGAGAGCAGAAAAAACAGACGAAGGAGCATGTCGTCGTTGTTCCGCCATGGCTGAGGAGGGAGGAAGGGGACGGGGTGAATATTATCAGCGACGGCACCAATACGGCCCAGCTCGACCCGCTGCGCTTGTGCCAGTTCCTGCTGGATGAGTGCGTCCGTGTGGGCGTGCACCTGCACCACCCAGCCCGCGCGTTGGCGGTCATGGCAGACATGCGCGGCGAGCTATCAGCCGTGCGGATTGCGGACACCTCGTCGTCGTCGGGTGCTGAGAGCGACATCCCCTGCGCGAGGCTGATCATCGCCGCGGGCGCGTGGTCCGGGCGCGTCTTCTCGGGCTTGTTCCCGAAGTCGGTCTGCGAGCTGCCCATTTCGAGCCTCGCAGGCCACTCACTCGTGGTTCGGTCGCCGCGGTGGACGGAGGAGATGGAGGCGTCCGGGGCGGGCTGTCATGCCGTCTTTACCACGAGCAGGCAAGGCTACTCGCCCGAGATGTTCTCGCGCGTTGGGGCCGATATCTGGATCGGGGGACTGAACTCGGCCACCACACCGCTGCCCGAGGACCCCACAGGGCGTCGGGTCGAGGCCGAGGCAATCGCGCAGATCAAGAAGACAGCGGTTCGGCTGCTCGGGGGCAGTCCCAAGGGGGAGGAAGGAAATGAGGAGGAGGCTGCTGGGGAAGTGGTGACCGACGACTTGGAAGTTGTCAGGGAGGCCCTGTGCTTCCGACCCGTCACTCCGTACGGCACCCCGATCATCTCTAGGCTAGACGATGGTCACCTCGGCGGCGAGATTACGACAAGGCCTGACGCGGAAGGCGGCGTCTTCCTCGCGGCCGGCCATGGACCCTGGGGCATTTCGCTCAGCCTGGGCACGGGCATGGTGCTGGCGGAGATGGCGCAGGGAAGAAAGCTGAGCGCGGATGTGAGCTCCCTACTGATGTGGTGAGACGGCTGGCTCTACGTATTCTTTCTACAGGCAGGACGGACAGGGGAATAAGGAGTTATCCCGAGGGCGCATATAACAGCGCTGTAAGCTGGCACATCTTCACTATTCCCGGGGCTTTGGTCACTTTGTCAGTGATAGGTAATTGATATCGATACATACACGCGCGCATGTAGGGAAAAAAATACGACATCTACACCATTCAAGAGAGACGAGCAGCAGCAGCAGCAGTAGTAGGTAGTAATCAGGTCCTCTTGTGTGTGAACCGTCTCGACACTCAATATGTCTCTCTCTTCTGCTGTGACGCCACTGGAGGGACAACAGGGCAGAAGACACAGATCTCACAACCACCTAGATATTCCAGAACGATGCTTCCATGTGGGCTTAGCTCATGTGCCGAGTGGCTCCTTTTTCTTCAACATGTCTCATGATGAGACTACTAACGCCCGGCCATTGAAAGAGGAACTTCCCCGTAGGACGACGAGGACGAGGACGAGGGCATGATGTACAATAGTAGAGAATATGTACCCTTGTCACACCTCTGGCAGTGATTATCACCATCTGCGTCTCATATCGTTTGGTGATACCGAGTCACAGTCACACTGCATTTGTTTTGTTTGCAATGTCTCATCACACCAACCGTTGCGCAGTGCGCCAATGACATTGTCGATTGCGTTGACATCAGTGAGAAGGATGGCCTCACCCGTCTACGTAATCGAGTATCTGCTGGTATGCGTCCATGTAAGTGTGGCGTGATTCGCGAATGGGGATGGTGTTTCTTTTCCCCTCCTCTTTTTGAGAAGAACGGCAACCAACAAAAAAAGAAAAAAGAAAAAAAGACTGTCCTCCTCCAAGGACCCCCTGGACCAGGGAGAAAGAGGGTCGAGAACCGGCTATGCGGATGCTGCCGAGGTGCCTATCCCGGACACAATCCCCTGCGGTTGTCCAGTGCCGAGTGATTCGAGCCGCCGTACCAACACGGCGATATGAGGCCAACGACTTTGTGTGTGACTGGATTGACAGGCGTGCAGGTCGACCCAGACTCTCGGTGCTGGTTGTATCCAATCAGGCTGGAGATCACTGGAAGAGGGGACTCCTGAAGTGCGACCTGAATTGTTGATTGGCCCTATCGGCGAAGACGGTGGAAAGATTAGGGGGCAGACTTGACGATAATGGACGATATTATGGACTGACATGTGTGGCCTCATGATCAGTTTTTGGAAGGTCGAGGTCTCTCTTTAGTGATCGGTAGCGCTCTCCGATGATATCTGCAGATGGAGATTGTTACTTGGCACCATGGTTAGCAAGAAACATATTCAAGTACTTACCATAGTACCTCACACAAGAGAATAGCTGTCTGTGAGTTCAAAGTTCAATAGAACGAATGTTCAAGAGTTGATCCTCATCTGTCGAAAAGAGGGGTCTCTCACAGCTGACCTAAGAAAAAGGCATGTACTATGATAGTGTGGCCCAAGTATGTACTTCATCATGTTAAAAAGGGATGTCGGTACTTTGTCCACTGCCACTGCCCATTGGGACAAGACAGACTATTGTAGTAGACCCACTGTGACCAGCAGGGGGGATCTCACTATGGCATTGTTCACAATCAACCAATCAACCAGCCCGACTTAGCGCCCGCCCCAAAACTCTTTCCCGTGTTTTTGGGGCGCCACCTGCTGTGGCATCAAATCATCAACCGTCCAACGTCCACCTTTGCAAAGCCCATGCATTTGGCCATCCCCCATCTGGCATGCTCTTGGCCCCCAAGCCGACCATGACCACAACGTTCAAGCCATGGCAGGACTGGGAGCACACAATGTGGGGTTTTCTTTCTTCCTCTCTCTTGCCCAGCCCATACCCTGCCCCTGCTGGTTGCACCTGCCCTGGCATACTGCGTAATGTGGACCTGGATCCTTCCCGGGTCCGTCCCGCCCAGCCGAATAAGCAAGCCCAGGAGCAGAGGGGAAAGAGCAAGCCACACTGATGATGAATACTCTCCATCCACAATCACTCCCTCGAATCCTTTCCTCTCTGTCCCGTCCCTCCCCTCTCAAACCCACTTTCTCTCGGCCCCTCTGTACTGTGTGGTAGGCTCCTCTCGCCTCTCGCCTCTCCGCCCACCTCAACTCATCCTACGTACTATGACTTTGTATTTTGTGCTAGGGTTGTTGACATAGGACGAATCACAGGTCGTGAAGAGGAATTGTCACCAAATAGCACATCTTGACGACGTCTGTCATGCTTGGTCTCATTGGCCCCTTCATTTGATGACAATATCTCCACCCCACTTGAGGACGGACGACGGCGTGCTTGACATCTCCAATCTTTCTCTCCCCCGATTCTTCCTGTTCCTGTCAGCCCAGTTCTTCGTCGCGAACCATACCTCCTTTTTCTTGGTATGCTCCATGGGCGTTACGAGGCCTTCGTCTTCTTGTTTGGGTCAACTGGCGCTTATCGAACTGGCACATCTTCCTTGAAGCGCTCCCCACCGCCATCATCTCAGTGCAACTCTACATATCCTGGTACACGTCAAGTCGCGCCATTTTGGTCAAGGTGTGAGCTGAGGCCAGATCCTGTTGGTTCCTTTCTCGGCGATAAAGTTGCTGTCGGTAGAGCATCCACACTGCCGAATCCGGTCACAGACACAGGCACAGGCATTCTTCTGACGGCTGGGAGAGAGGGGTGTGTCTGTGTGATAGCGCCCGGCCCGTACGGCTCCTTTATGTCGAGGGGGAGGAGAACAGACCCTCGTCACCTGCATGACATTGCGTGCCTGCGTGCGTGCCGAGAATTCATTCACATTGACCGGGTGAAGCCCCACCCTTTCTCTCTTCTTTTCTTCCTCTCACCACTCACCGTGGCCGACACACCTTTGCTTTTCTCGCCAGGGCGCCTGTTTGAGTGTTAGGTGTGCATGTGCCTGTGCGTGTGCGGGCTCGTTCCTCTTTCCGGCTTGCCCAACCCGTTCCACACAGGTTCTCCGCGTGTGCGACCTGCATTGCATGAGCAGCGGGGAACAGGCCAAAAAAGGCGACCAGCCAATATAAGCAACGGGTCTACCGCTGGGCCGCAATCAATCTACACCATCACACTTGCTTGGTACCATCTGGACCCGGATCTACTTTCGATCTCAGAAGCACAAGCACACACCCTCTTTAGGGAAATCTGGTCCCTGTGCGAGGACGCCACTGTGCGACGCCAACGTCCAAGTCAAGAAGTGGCCCGACGCCCCCAGTACTTAGGTTCTCACATACCCGCTCCTCACGTCGGCTCTTCCATATCTGCACGTTGGGGGCCACGACGAAGATCGACTTTCTCTCTTTCTCTCTCACCCCTCAAGTCCCACCTTTGCTTCCCGTACATTACTATACCGGACGCCACCACGCCTTGACGTGAAGCTCGTACACACACGCGCACACAATCAATTGGGTTTTAATTATCCAGGCTGAGTGCACCAATTGATCCGCAACCTGATTCCTCTCGTCCATCATATCCGAGTTATTGTCTCCTCTCTTCATATCTGGCCCTTCATTCGAGAGCACGAGATTCATCCTGACTGGTTCTTACGCTGGACGCTCCACCATCCTCAGATATCTTTTGGAGAGGCAGCAGGAATCGATCGCTTCTGCAAGCACCTCTCACTCTCTTTCACATACACCCAAGCCCGACACGCAAGGCTACACGAAGGATTTCCCGACCGAAGAAGGCCGACAACATCCATGTCATTACTTTGACACTTTGACTGCGCTTAGTCGCTCGTACAAGCCTCGTTTCTGACGACAGCCGGACTGTCTTACAAAAGAGAGCGCGCGCACACACACAGCATGGCAGCAGACCAAAGACCGCCCGTCATAATACGAGAGATAGGCTCAGCGGTGATGACGAGCATGGAAGGTCTAGTGAAGCGGATCAATATTCCGCTGACGTCGAGCAGTCCGCCAGGCCTGGTGCAAGCAGACACCGTCGACCCTTGGAGCCAGTCTGGGAAGTATGGCCTGGCATGGACGTACTTCTCGTTGGTGCTGATGGGCTTGGTCTTGGTGGTCAGGTTATGGCACTACTGGCAGGACAAGATCAGGCAGGCCATCTACAAGCAGGAGGTGGAGCAATACTACCAGAACCTGTGGAGCCTGGAGCCGCAACATGCACAGCAACAACAGGAGTCGCTGCAGACCGGGCAGCCTTCTTCCACCGCCGAACGCCATTTCTTCCCAGAGGAAGAGAAAGCCGCGACAGCTTTCCGGCCGAAAGAGCACTTTTCCTCTGTTGGCTTCATCAACGACACCCTGGCGCTCTTCCGATGGGTTTTCTACCGACCCATTCCTGATATCAGGTGGCGTAAACACAGGTTCACCTTCTCCTCCTTGGCCGTCCTGACTGTCGGCTTCCTCGGCCTGGCCTTTGTGGCTCTTTACTGCTTCCTGCCGCAGCCTCTTTACTGGGTCAGCATCCGCTACGGCTCGCCACCTCTGGCCATTCGATCTGGCATGTTTGCCGTGGCCATGACGCCCTGGATCATCGCCACGAGTGTCAAGGCCAACCTTCTGAGCCTCGTCACGGGGATCGCCCCTGATCGGCTCAATGTCTTCCACCGGTGGGCCGGGTACCTATGCCTGTTCATGGCCCTGGTCCACATGATTCCGTTCTTCATCCAGCCCGTGTGGGAGGACGGCGGCATGTCAATCTTCTATAAACTCTTTCCTCCCGGGAGCGGCATCATCTATGGCAGCGGGATCGCATCATTTGTCCCGCTATGCTGGCTGTGCGTGGCATCCTTGCCCGTCGCCCGGCGCCACCTGTACGAGCTGTTCGCCCTCCTCCACGCGCCCGTGGGTTACATCTACATCGGGATCTTGTTCTGGCACACCAAGAACTTTCTCATGTCGTGGAGCTATCTCTACGCGTCCATCGTCATCCTGGTCATCTGCAACCTTTGGCGGCTCAGCAAGCTGAATTGGACCAAGCCGTGGAAGTACGCTTTCCTGGTGGGTGACGAGGCGGCTATCCAGATCATGACGGAGAACACCATCAAGATCACCATCCCGACACAGATGAAGTGGGCACCAGGCCAATACGTCTACCTGCGCATGCCGGGCATCTCGCTGCTCGAGAACCACCCCTTCACCATCTCGTCCCTCTGCAGTGAGGATTTCCCCTCCGAGTACGGCGAGCAGTACCGAGACTGTGTGCTGGTGTTCCGACCCTACGGCGGGTTCACCAAGAAGGTGCTGGAGACGGCCATCGAGAAGGGCCCCTTTCACACCTACCGGGCTTTCCTGGACGGACCGTACGGGGGCATGCGCCGAGAACTGGCCGCCTTCGACACGTGCATCCTGATCGCCGGGGGCAGCGGCATCACATCGCTCATGTCGCAGCTGCTCAACCTGATCAAGCGGATGCGCGACGGCAAGGCTATCACCAAGAAGATTGTGGTGGTGTGGTCTCTCAAGCGGCTCGAGGCCATGGACTGGTTCCGCGAGGAGTTACGCATCTGTCGGGAGTCGGCACCGCCCGAGAGCGTGACCTGCAAGTTCTTTGTCACGGCTGCCGTGCGGAACTCCATGGGCGCCCTTCCCAGCTCGCGCGCCCCGAGGCCGCTGTCCAACGTTTTTCATGACAAGCTCGACGGGTTTGTGGCGGGCATCGCGTCCAAGCGCAACTCGACGCTCATCGCAGACGTCGCGCAAGGGGATCCGGAGAGGGAGCGCGAGCTCAGGGCAGAGGAGCAGGACCGGTTCACGGCGCTGCCCCAACAAAAATACTTACAACCATATAATATCCCACCGCCACCACCCGGCCCGCCACCGTCGTCCTCCAAAAAGGATAGACAATCTTATACAGACGACGCCCTGTCCCGACTCGAGGGCCGTGCCGAGCCCGGTGACGAACAACAACAACACGAGATAACCAATACCGCCTCCTCCAGAGACACCAAAGAAGAAGCCGTTTCAGAACAACAATCACCACCATCCCCCGAGAAGGGCAAGAAGCGCGAATTTCACTTCCCACCCCTGCAGACCAAGACAGACGCGCCGCACTTTAACTACCCGCCTCCCAACTCGCCCAGCTACAAGCGCACGTCGCAGTACCTCGCCGCACAAGAGCAATCCCGGTCCCAGTCACAGTCCGATGGTGAACAGGACGCTCGGTCCTCCCCTCAGCCGGGCAGCGTGGATGCGCCAGGACGGCGGCCAGGTGCGCCAGACGTGCCAGAGCTGGCACACCTCCGTACCAATCTCAGCGGTGTGCAGGGCCAGCGGGCAGGAGCACGACCTACCAGCACGTTTGGCCCACCGTCCGGGTTCGAATTTGGGTTTCCCGAGACACCGACAGAGTTCCAGAAGAACCTGATGCGCTTCGCATTTCCGGTACCGCACCAAATCGACGGCGGGTGGAGCGTCGAGTACGGGCGACCGGACCTGGGATTTATGCTCAAGGAGTGGGCGACGGGGGGCTCGGACGGGCGGGGGATCCTGGGCAGGCGGACCGCGGTGTTCGTGTGTGGGCCTCCTGCGATGCGAGTCGGTGTCGCGACCACCGTGGCCCGACTGCAGGCGGAGATCTGGGGAGACCCTATGCTAGAGGAGATCTATCTTCATGCAGAGAACTATGCTCTGTAGATGAAGGAGGAGAGGAAAGAAGGGAAGAGGGGAAAGGAGTTTGACTGGAGTTTATTTATGATTGTTTACGAGATGAGATACCATTTTCCTTTTGCCTTTCCTTCTCTTTTCGTTTCTAGCCAGTACTGTATCAATAATTTAATATCAGGAGGAGGAGGAAGGGCGAGAAGGCCGGCGGCGAGAACAAATGGATGGAGATAACCGTGACTACCTACAAAAGTTGAGCCTTACCTAGGCTATGTATGGCTGGCTGGTCGTTCAATGGAACATACCGAAGTAAATACACATATGTGATCAACCTCTTATCTCTACCTACAAATTGTTGGCCAGATCCAGTGTCTCATTAAGGAATAGTACAACGCAGTTTCTACCCCCTCACAGAGGTGAAGCCTCAAAAGTTCATAGGTCAATGGAGGGAGAAACGGTCCTACGAGGACCTCGGGAGACGTGGATGCATGCACGAAGAAGGAACTAGGCATCTCCATGACACCCTTGATCATGCATTATCATCTATTAATATGGTGTGGGCGTGCGTATGTTTGACCATCGTCACATCAACTGCTCAGCCAAGATCCCCCTCCTCATCCCCCTTCATACTCCCTCCGCTGCGCAACCAAGGGCTCATGTTGCAGATCGTGAAGCATCTCAGACATGCCTGCCTGGCTACCTGCCTAGTCCCCTCTCAGCAGGTCTCGACCGCGGTCGCAAAAGAGAGACCCTTGCGATGCGCCTTTTCCGACCCTGACGCCGAGAGTTGTTTTCCCCAATGTGAGCGAATGAGTTTATTTCCGGACATGCCTATCTCTCTCTCTCTCTCTCTCTCTCTCTCTCTTGGACGATCAGACTCCCTGTGCTGCCTACACTAGTAGGCGGTGGGATGTCTTTTTTTCTTGTTCTGTTTCCTTTTGTTGCACGGGATCCTCCTGTCTGACAAAGACAAAGGAATAGGAGGCAGAAGCTTAGCGGAGGAGGCGGGGGGAGGTGCTAAAGGACGGGGGCCTCCATCCTTCGAAAAGGGCTTGAGGAATAGCCAGCTATCTCGAGCGACCTGTGGATTGGGCTCGCGTGACCTCTCCGTTCAAAATGGGAAAGACAGTACTGCCACCTTCCTGGGGCTTTGACGAGGAGAAACAGAGGGAACAAAGAGGCCGACGGAAAGCGTGCTTACGCTACCAAGAGAAAGAGAGGTTCACGATACTTGGTGGCGAGGCAAAAGCGGTGGCGTTTTTCTCGACAAAAGAAAACCACATCCACCCTGTTCAGCCAGGTAGTCCCTTGCTTCGGCGTGATCGTCATCACTTGACCCCGTCTGTGTTGCTCTCTATTACTGTATCATGAAGAAGCCGGGGGGGGGGGGCAAGGCCTCCCAAGCAGTCATGAGCGACATCGCAACAACAGCAGCGGCAGCAGTAAGTCAACCCGCCGCCGTGCCATGCGGAGCCTCCAAGGTTGCCGAGGAGCGTCCCATTCCCCATATCGCAGGACCCGCGCGTGGACAATGTGAACGAGCCCCTCCCCCCCCCCCCCTCTCTCAAGAGGTCGAGTGACTCAAAACGGTGGCCCGGCCTCTGCCTTGTTCGCTGCATTCATTCTCTGCCACGCCACCTTGCAAGACCAGCCGGCAGAGAAAAAGAAGATTGAGTTTTCTTCAACCTCTCGTCATCATCTTTGGGACAGGTTCAGTGCTGAATGAGTGAGCGCAATAGAGTTGCAGTTGTTGGACCACATCATCAGCTGAATACTAAAACGGGCTGGGGCGACGTCGTGCTTAGGCTGTTATTAGTCATGGACCCTTACGGTTCAGCTCTCACGGTTCGCCGCAATAGGGCAAAAGTTACGTGTGCCCTTGAGAAAAGGGCTTTCTCTCTCTCTCTCTCTCTCTCTCTCTCTCTTCTTGTCCAAGGGGCGAGAGCACGTGTGCTCGCCTGCCGATCGACATAATGGTGACGGCAAAAGACAAGGCTGCGCCCCGTTCTCTCTCTTGTCGTTTTGCCCGGCGTGAATACGTGCGAGGCCTCTTCTTGCTACAGTTAAACCCCCTGTCGTTCATTGGTCAGGTCCGGCTAGCGATCTTCGGCCTGTGTACGCCACTGGCCAGGCTTGGGGAGACGTTCTTGGCATGAAGAAGAGAGAGGGTGGGCAGAGAAATGGGAGAGAAATGTGACTCGGCCCCCCCTTGACCAGTTTCCTTTTTCGTAGGGTCGCCCACCAGCTCGAGTCTCCGGCCCCCGCGGTGCGTACTGGAAAGTAAAGTAAAGTGATGGTTGGGCAAGCGTGGCAAGTGAACTCCTTGGTTTTAGCGTGGTCGATTGTCTTACGAGGGAAAGGCTGAGTGCCGAGTTATCATTGGCTTAGCATCGGCCGACCCCTCCTTCCCTCTCATGCCTATCTGGACTTTTGCTTCCTTTTCCCCGCGACGGCGGCTGACGAGAGGAAAGTGCAACTGTGTGAGGCAGCACATGTCGTCAAGATGATGTCGATGATGTCGATATGAAGAAAGACATCAGTACCCAGAAATGATATTACGCCCCTGGCAAATGAATCTTCTCACGAATCAAGGCAACCAAAGAGCCCGTCTTGGAAGAAACAAAGAGAAAGGGTACTCGGCCACGAGCCCTCGAGCTTGTTCAAGTCAGTGGCTAAGCCCGGTACGCTTTTCAGCGTATTCCCCGGGCGGGGTGAGTCAAATCCAACCCCTCCCCCCCTGGAGGCCCTTTTCGTCCGTCTTCTCTCCCCTCTTCCTTTGCTTTCCCGCCGAGCGGTTACGATTGCGACTACGAGTCGTATCTCATCTCCCCTAGACGAGACGAGGTGTGCAAATCGAGTTGCTCTCCCTAGCTCTACCGCGCGGCAAACCATGGGCGGAAATGGAATGGGGGAGAGAGATGACAGGCCATTATCACGAGCATCTTCAGAGGTGTGTGTGTGTGTGTGTGTGTGCCGGAGATGAGATACTTAGTGTGTACAATACTGTCCTATAGTACTGCTACATGGGGCCTGGCTGGCGTCGTGGCTGCCTGTGCCGCTTCCGGTCACGATGCTCCGTCCAGCGCTAAGCCGTAGTGTTAGTGCAGTGCAGTGTAGCAGGGCTTTTATTCGAGAAGAGGAAGGAAGGAAAGAACGAAGCATTTGAGCAGAGCAGTAAGTACCGTAGCACTACTTGGAAGGCCCGAGTGAGGAGAAGATAGTACCATTTCCTTTCTCTTTCTCTAATCATAGCAGTGTGTCCCTTTTGCCATTCCGTTCGAGACTAGTGAGCAGAACAAGCCGCAACGACCCCCTCTTCTTACCCATGTGCATCCACAGACACACGTGCAGAACGGCAAGGCTTACTACAGGATTGCTGGATGGCCTTTTATATTTCTTATGTTTATGCTATTATCTCAAGATACAGTCTCAATATCTCACGACGCGAAAATGCCGCCATGGCAAGATGGGTATGATCATTTTCAGCATCGAAGTTGACGCTGAGTGTGGTACAAGATTGGATGTACTGTATCAAACATTCGAAGATAAAATAAAAGAAGAAAAAAACCACCATCATGGCCCCCAAACCCCCCGTTGGCAGCCTGATATGATGTGACGCCTAGGCTGGGCTGATGCACACCCACACTCACACACCCACACCCTGTCAGATAACGAGACCCAGTGCTTCTGCGGGACAATAAAAAGACAAGAAAAGGCAGATTTGCATTTGATTTTATTTTGGGGGACGGACCACATGGCACACACATGGCCAGGCATAATTGCACGTTTGTTTGTTCTTCTTTCAGCCCGTCCGTCGTCCCGCTGTCTGTTTGGTCGTAGTCCGTGGCCCGTGTCCCGTCCTCGTGGCTTAGGGACCGGGTCTCCCTTCCCTTTTTTTCTTCTTTAAAAACTATTGGTTGTTGTGCAAGACACTTGTGTCTGTGTACTACATCATACGTACCCATGCATATGTGGTGGTGGATTTTCATTCCTCGCTCGGTGGAGCAACAAGCAAAAAGCTGATCGTTGTGTCGTTCGTCAGGCCCCCAAGGCGGAGTCGAGCGGGACAATGAAAACCAGACGTCGTCTGCGCTACGTCCATGTACATAGTACGCTGTCCTGCCCCTCACAGCGCATCATCCTCATGGTAGTGATAGGTCACAAGGGAGTTCACGCTGTTTCCCCTCTCCCCTCCAAGCAACGAACACGGGGGTTCCACCAACACCCATCTTCCTGCATACACGGTGTTGGAGAGAGAGGCCACTACGCATTGTCTGTCTGTGTGCGTGTGTGTATGGCTGAGACTGGAGGAAAAATGCTTCAACCATCCTCGTGCATACACGTGTTGGAAAATACATGTGTTGTGTGAGACTGGAGACGGCGCCATTCTCACGCTCGAGATCTCCCCGCGTGCCCGCCATCGACAGACAGCATCAAGACGGCGCTACCAGGGTTCTCGTCCAAGAAGAAGAAGAAAAAGAAGAGTAAGACACCAGGGCGCGGTGGGGAACAACGCCTACTGCTGCGGCGGCGGTGTCCATTGGAATTTATCTCTTGGGTGTGGTCTTGTGTACTATGGTAGCGGGTTGGAGAGAAAGAGAGGGACCGCGGGGGGGGGGGCCATGCATGCATGCAAGCAAAGCAGGCTTGTGATGCAGCTCCAAGGTTTTTTCTTTCCCTCTTCTCCCTGTCATTTTTTGTTCGTGCAGCAGGACGGACCGAGAAGGGGTCAGTTGGGCGGCGCCGCAGACATATGATGGTAGGAAGGCGGGCATCGCTCGCGATGGTGGACTATGCAAGGGAGGCGGGGGGGAGGGGGCAGGTTGGTTTGCGGTGAAGAGGTGTGTGTGCGTGGTGTGTGCGTGAAGGGTGCAGTGCAGATGTGGAGTCAGAAGGTGGGATGACGATGCATGCTGTGTGAGTGTGATGGGGGTCGATGCGTGTGTGTGTGTATGGGTGCCAGTGAGAAGCGAGCAAGGCAGCCAGGCATACATACATGCGACTAGTTGTTTACACACCGTCGGTTCGGGAAGATCATCGTTTGAATGTTCTCGAAGAGCCCCCCTCCGCCTTCCCCCCTTTGGGAAAGAGGAAGATTGGGGGCATGCTCCGCCCTGCAGCGGCATGGTGCAGCGAGAAGAGGTGACCTGTACGAGATGAATCCGCTGTGTACTCAGAACAAATCAAAATTGTTGTTCTGTACTATATAAAATAAGCGGTAAGTGGCTTTGAATGAAATGCAAGCCGATGCAGGCCACCCAAACCAAAGTAGATGGCTGCCCCCGTCCTTTTGGGGGGAGGGGGAGAGAGAGAGAGAAGAGGACGACTAAGATGGGACCGGCATGTGGGCAATTTGCGGATGGTGAGCACTGTAGAAATCCTTCCGGACGTCCAGACAGGGCGCCAGGAGGAAAAGAAGAAGGAGGAAAGAAAATTTTTTACAAATCGAACATACTACCACCGATCTGTGCAAGAAAGGAACGCAAAACCCAAATCATCGGAGAGGACCAACATAAAGTGAGATGAGATGTTTGAAAATCATCTACTGGACATGCCACTGACAAACAAAGTCGAGCCACAAGGGGGGCCTGGAGGGGTCGGGGCGTTTGAGTGAGCAAGTGAGCCATGTGCGCTAGCTAGCTACTTCATAGGGGATTTGATCCTCGATTTGGCATCCTTCTGCGACATTCACACAATCAGATGGCAAATCACGTTGTCTGATCGGTCAGCAGCAAAACGAAAGGAAGAAGAAATCTTAGAGGCGAGGCAAATGGAACGGGCTTGTGGCCTCGAGGGTTTCCTCACATTGCTGATCAGGAGCCCCGAAATCACCCGCTTGACGCGATGACTCTGTTACTGCTGACCTATAAGTGGCTGTTGGAATGGTCGGGAGGTGGCGTGTTTTCCAACCCAACAACGTAAGTTGTGCGTTGAGACACCGAGGGTCGGGAAAAGGAAGCAGTAGTGTTTGGGAGGCTATTCCCAATATCGAAAGTGCGGTCTATGTTCACTTTTTTTTTTTGGGAAGGGGGTGCTGTGACGAGCTGTGCCAGTTCATACATACCCGTGGACGTGCGGGCACGATTTGACAACTTGGGAGGGTTGTACGTACTGTATCATAAGTACTTGGTGAAACCGCATAGGGTTGTGTAGCACCACATACACGACCTGATGCAGATGCAGAAATCACCCGAGTCACCCTTATCACCTCGCAGTAGTAGTAGTAGCAGCAGCAGCAGCCCTTTCGTGAATCGGCCCCCTCGGGTGTGATCGATCCCAACGTGATACAACCACTAAAAGAAAAAAAGAAAAAAGGTCTCGCCCTCATGGACAACGTAAATGGGGTGACTGAATGAATGAGTGACTGTCTGACTGTTCTGTCTATACCATTGTCCTGATTCCTGATCGAGATGGTTTGGGCCGTGGCCGGCTCTGGGCCATTCCCTCGGTCGCTCCAGGGACCGGCGTGGCCGGATATAGACCAGGACGGACACAGCACGACACGACCAACCACAAGGCGGGTGCGATTCCGGCTATACGTAGTGTCAACGCGTAAATCGAGTGGCTCGACCAGCAACCCGCGAAAGATTCGTAGTGTGAGGCCTGGACCCAATACATCCCAGCAATTGCTAGGGTACCAGGCTTGCCTGTGAAGGCAGAAGAAGAGAAAATGTGTGCACCTGAATGCATGCATGCATCTCATTCTTCCGGATTTTGGAAAGACACACAGAGCGCCCCAAAGGGCTGTGCCCGTGATGCTGCGGTGATCAGACGTACCACGTCAAGAAGAAACAAAATTGCTGCCAAATTTGGGTGCACAGATGGAGCAACGCTGACGACAATGCGGACTGAACTGCCCCAAAATAAGGAGGCAGCTGGAAACAATCCCCGGACAATGAAGGGGAACAGAGATGTAAGGGGCCTCGGGGGTAGATTCGTATTGTTAGGGAGATTGCGCGTCGGACCAGCCAGGCTGCTATCGCCCCGTGGCCAAATTTAGCAGGGCTGTTTTTGGGGTGGCTGTGGCTTGCCGAGGTGGACGGACAGAGGACTCGAGCATCTCGAACATGATGGATCACATCACGGCTCCGCCCTAAAACCCTCCCCATCTACTCTCCGAAGAAGGCCCCAAGCCCCAAGCCCTGGGCACTGCAGCAGTGCTGCGGTTGCAGACATGGCGCGTTTCGTAAAGTTAAAAGTAGTATTACGTAGCAAGTCGTCGTATCTGACAAAGTAACAACAGCAAAGCAGCAGTGACAACAGTGCAGTGTACAATGTACCGAGAGTAGTCGCGGCCAGAAACGGGCAGCAGAAGGATGAGGAGGGGGGTTGTGGTGAGATCATCGCAATCTCGTCTGTGCTTTGGCTATTTCCACGTCACGAGGAATCACGGCAGGATGGAGGATAATGGAGGGGGAACCCAAAACTGCGGCCAAGTAACGCGAACGGAGTAAGGACCTGCTGTGTAAGGTGCGTAAAAACTGTTAGCTCCATTCATAGCACGCCTGGTGCCACTGTAGGTAACCCTGCCAGGGAAGAACGAAGAAAAACAGTGGCAGATTTTAGGCTGCTTCGAGCAATAGTGTTGGGTTGCCCTGCAGGGCCTGAAGTGCTAAGCTGACCTACCAAGCCTTACCCAAATGACTGACTGGCCCACCACCAAGAGAAATGACACTACAATTAATTGCAGATTACTACCCAGCCCCGTATTTGGCTGGTTGTTCTACAACAGAGGATCGAATGAGAGAGAGTGCATCTCAAATCTTTACTTTCTTGATCTTTTCGGTAGTAAGAGCTTGGAAAATTTGGGAATAGAGTTCCAATGTGGCAAAAAAAAAAAAAAAAAAAAAGATGCGAACAGGGAAGGGGAGAGAAAAAAAAAGGCTTGGGCTGGGATGGGCAGCTGAGGGGGGACAACAGAGCCATCCAACCACCTGGTTGCAGCTGCACCACCCACAATCCATCTCACCACCACAAGTACCCCCGAGGTTTCTGAATTATGACTCTTACCGTCGTCGCCCCTGAAAATCTCATACACGCTCTGTGTCTTATCTCTAACCACTCGTACCTTATCCCTTCCCCATCCCTACACACACCACACCTATTATGAGAAACCCCCCCCAAAAAAAACAGATAATAAAGAGAAAGAAAAAGTAAAATGCTCATTTTTATTTTATTTTTATCTAATACGGTGTGTACTATCTCTGTACCGTGTGTCAGATGGCCAGACAGTTTCGAGGTCATGGAGGACCATCTTACTGTTGAGGATTTTGGATGAGTGAGGATTTGGGGGGAGGGAATGAGGGAGGAGAAAACAAGAGTCATCGCGATCCTCCCTCTTCTTGTCTCTACTTTTCCCTGTACTTTCGTTTGTCTTTGTCCCGCCGACATTTGGGGTTGCATATTCGGGGTGACGCTAGTCCCCAAAAGGCCATAGTGGAACGCTAGACCCCTACCCATATGCAGTATTGTCCAATCGCGGACGTTCTGCATGGAGGTGGCTTCCCTGTTCTGTTTAGCCAGCCACCCTCGTCCCACCATTCCACTAACAGGAACCTACCTTCCTTCCTGCCCTCGAATCTTTGGCGTACTTGGTTTTGGTGCGGGTGGGTTGTGGGTGTGGGTGCATGTCGTTCTGAGGACAGCGCAGCACCACCCGTGCTTGCCGTTAGGTTTCTTGCAGGGGTGGCCTTACCGTTGCGTGTCCCATGTATCTCTCTATGTACCTCAAACGCCCAGATGACACCGCCAGGGTACCTCTGAGGGGAGAGAACAGGCTGTCCGAAGATGCTAAGAACTCAGGGCAGTTGCCAGTAGTGGAATCTTCAAAACTGCTTTGGGGCCCGCCATCGCGAATCCCTTCCTCCTTTCCCCCTTCTCTCGCTATCGAGCAGGCAAGATGTTCGATTCGACCTCCTGAGAAGTGCTGAGCGACTCTTTGTGGTCTGCTTCTGCACGTATTCTGTTGCAGAGTCGACTCTTCCTTGATCTGATCTCGTCTTTTTTTTTTTGTCTCTCATGGTGTTTGTTTGATTTGTTTTATTTGAAAAATCCTCAAAATCTCCTCTCATCGGTTTTGGTGGTGTTCTTTATTATTATTATCCATCTCCTCTCAGCAATCAGACCAAATTACGCCGCTCAACCACAGTCGGACAATCGGGCCTGACCATCTCTCTCACGAACTCTTCTCTCCTTCTCTCAACCATTTGGCCAGTCTATTTTCTCCCCCTACTTCTCTGTCTCTTTTCCTCTCCCGTGAGGCATTTGCTTGCACCTGCGAGAGAGAGAAAGAAAGAAAGACAAGAGGGCAAGAGTGAGAGAATAGAGACGGGGACAACAGGTTCCGTTCTTGTGCTATCGACATCGGGATTTCCGTGGACGATTCCATACTCAACCACTCGCCTCGCCCCAATCTCTACTTACTATCCGAGTGTTTGTTATCGGCCGAGGTCAAACCTTGATCTCGAAAACGACATCTCGTGTTCTTTCACTTCTTCCATCGGACACGGCCAAGTTAGTCACAGTCACAACTCATCTTCCCCAAGGATCTCCTGATTCGGAGCCCTCTGGAACTTGGACTCGCCACCACTAGTTACGCTACAAGGGGCCCATCTTCAGGCTTCCGCCCCCCTCGCCCCCAGGGCCTGAATCACACTGGCCCGACCCCAGCTGCTCACTCGTCACTCCACGCCAGCGACTCATTTCCCGTCACGTAGGCTGTGACTCGACAGGTAAGGATCCAGATCGATCTCAGAGTACTGCCCCAATGCCCAATTGCACATACCCATGCCCATGCATACCTATTCGTACACGCACATACCATCCATGCCCATAATCATCATGTCCATCATTTGCCCAGCCCGACCAGCCTCGAGGCTTTGTGTGCGCCCAGCGCCGAACCAGGCCAAGCTTCCAAGACCAACCCCCTGTGGGACAGCCTCTCCAGTGGGATAGTCTCCCAACTGGTACCGGCCTCTCCTCTACTACAGGCTCCCCCCCTCTCCACTCCCCCAAACTGCCCCGGCCCAGCCGCTGCTACTACACCCTACACTTACCCACCCTGCTTTGTCCGACTTGCGACGAGCGGCAAAGGCCTTGTGGGTCTCTCGCCACTCCCATCACAGGTTCGAAAAGAGTCATCCAAGACCAGACACGTATAATGGGGCACCATCCTGTCGTGGACGTGGCCGTGTCTACCTGACCGTCTCCAGCATCGGAGGTCAGACACTGCCTGGCCCGATCCACTCTACCATACCCAAACCAACATCATCGTCATCTTCGTCTTGTGCCCTCAGCTCCTCTCCCATCCCCCATCCCTTGCTCATCCTCACGACGCCTCTTCAGCCTGGCCTAGCCACTGCCTAGAGCTTTGAGGCGCTTGCCTTGCCTTACCTTCCCAGGGACCAGGCTCCGGTGACCACACTCACGCGCACGCTCTTTCTTTGGGCCCTTGCTTTACCGGCTGGACATCACCAAGTTACTCATATTTCGATGACAGTGGCGCCTTTATCAACCTCTTAAAAAGAACTCTTCCTGTCCTTCACGGCATGACATCGCCAGTCAAGGACAATTGCATCAGACTTTCCATCGCCTTGCGGATTCTCTCAACCTCTCTCGACCATTTGCTATAATCCTCCAGCAGGTCTATCGATACTTCGCTTCTTTAACATCCCGACCAATCACACAACACGAATCCGACTCGCAACTAGTAGTATTTATGTGGTACAAGATGGCTTGCCAGTAAGGAATTCTCGTTTCGGTCAGATATTCACGCCAGGGAACCAAAAGAAAAGAAAAGAAAAAAGAAAAAGAAAAAGAAAAAAAAACCAAAGGCTCCCGACGTATTCGAATCAACCCGACCGGATCGGCCTTACTTTTAATCCTTCGACCCAAGTCCCAGAGACAAGATGACGGCAGTAGAATACCCCTCGCAGGATTTCTACTCGGTCCGCCGAAATGTGTCATATACTTCACTATCCTCCGCAACGGCTTCGGTCTGCTCTGATGCATCATCCTCTTCCTCACAATCTTCGGACGACACAACTGCCTCCTCCCTCTCGGTGGACGTCCCTCCTTCGAGGTGCGGCTTCGCTTTCGCCAAGCCACACGCGCAACCCGTTGTCTCGGACGCTCGACGCTCGCTTCGACCAAACCCGAGGCGGACCTCGAACACCGCGACGTCTCGGACTGGCTGCCCTCCCGCTTTGGTTAGGCAGGCAGAGCGCAAACTTAACTTCGTCGACAATCTAGTCGGTAAGTCGTGACGAGAACCTCAAAACCTTAGGCAAACCCCGGCCGGGAGTTCCTTTCTAAATCATACTCTAGATTCTTCCACCCAGATTGTCGAGGCGATATGGCCAACGTCCTCCGTGGTCTGCCGCGACGAGACCAACAGCTCGAGCGTGCTGCCTCTGCGGACGTTTATCCAGGAGACGTTGCGCCGCTCACGCACGAGCTACTCAACCCTCCAGGTCGCACTCTACTATTTAGTCCTCATCAAGGATCAGCTCCCTGAGCGTGATTTCACCATGGAGCAGACTGACGATTGTCACTCGAGCCGTGCTTTGCAGTGCGGCCGCAGGATGTTCCTTTCTGCTCTCATCCTGGCATCCAAGTACCTGCAGGATCGAAACTACTCCGCTCGGGCATGGAGCAAGATCTCGGGTCTCAACACCAACGAAATCAACCAAAACGAAATGGCTTTTGTTCTTGCGGTGAACTGGAAACTTCACATCACCGAGGAGGTGTATCATCGCTGGACCGACTGTGTCATGAAGTACAGTCCCTCTCAACCGCCCGCTCCTGGCTCCGGTCTGGCCCATGCGCAGTTCGAGAACCAATGCGACGTCTTCAAACGCATCATCCGTCGTCTGAACTCAGACCTGGAGAACCTGGAAGATGTTCTATCTACGGGTCGGTTCTCTCCCGTACCATCCTTGTCTCCGCGATCATTATCACCCCGATCGATTCTGGCTGCTGCCCAGAACGAATCGGTTGCATTTGATTGCGGTCGGGACGCTACCCCGGTACCGCGCATCTTCAAGACGCCTTCCGTCATGGAGCCTTCGCCCTCGTCAGCACAGGCGGTTGCCCGCTTGCCTCCCTTCGGACTGTTGCCAACGCCTCGCTTGACGCCCCAGGTCAGCGCCGTTCGCGACATCTCGCCGCCACAGTTCGTTGCCACCGGCTCTGCCATGAGTTTGGCTGTGTCGACGGCCGGTTCTGTGCACAACGGTATGATGCTCGACAGGTGGCCCGGCTCCATCTCCTCGTCGCCGCAGAACTACTATACATCACGTCGTTCCTCGCTGGCAGCTTCAGTTTCGACGGTTTCCTCACCCGAATCGATGGTATCGGACACGTCCGGCACGTCTCGGTCATCCTCCATTTCATCGCTGTCTTCGCTGGCGGGTGCGCCGTACTCCAGGTCGGATTATACCAACCTCCAGGTACAGGCGCGCTACCGCTCTGCGAAGCTGGTTGATGAGAGGTTTGCATCAAGGCCTACCATCTCTTCCTATGGTGAAGAATTCGCTGAGAGAATTTCTGCGTCTCCCAAGTCGTACTCGGGGGCAATTGAGGTCGATGATGCCACGAATGATGCTGCGCAGGCTCTGCAGGCTCTGCACGACAACTGGCAGCGTTCTTGCGCGACCCGAGGCTCCATGACATCGGCGCCCAAAGCCGGGTCTAAGCGAAGCCGTCCTGTCTCAGGAGACCCCGGCCTTCAGGAAAACGTCCGCGATCTGTTGCGTGGGGACTGCAGTTCCAATCACGCCAGCTTTGCCGCGGGAGATAATCACTTCCAGGTCCCTGCTCCTTCTTCGGAGGGCCGCAAACGAGTTTGTTGCTCTACCGAGGCGGCGCAATTCAGGATCCCTTTAATGCACCCCGCCATGGGCGGCTTTGGAGGTCCTGGGATGTGGTCAGGAATTTTGAACTGACGGCACATACGTGTTGCTTTTCTCTTGTTACATCTTGGGGCATCGTCGTGTCATCACTATCGTTTAAAAAATTATTTATTTTTCCTTTCTCTTTTCTCATTTTTCACAAAATTAATCTTGTTTTCTTGTTTGGAAGACAAGGCGGAATGGCATTTTGATACCGCTGCCTTAGACGTCAAATTTTGCTTGCGTATGAGGGAAGCCGGGGCCGATAACCAAGGGGGTGGAAAAAGCGCTGTTGCGTTTTACATGCATTTGGCAGGTGTTTTTTTCACTGGTCTCAATGGGGTTGTTCCATGGGAAATGAGGTGTGAGTGCACCGTGTACGATGAAGTGTGAGAAATATTATGCATCTTTTGGTTGGGAGGAGAGGTGTCTCTGGGCCAGAGTCTGGTGTGGCTGGGAAACCAGTCCCCCAGATGTCTAGGAGCAAGGGAAGCGCTGTGGGGAACAAAGGGAGGGTGGTGATTCGTGGAAGGAAGTCATTTTTACGTGGCTACGACTATATAACTCCTGGCTGTAGGGTCGAGCTTGGGGTTGCTTGGAGCGGCCAGCGCGGCAGGCGCCTGTTCTGCGAAAGCACCAGACGGGCTGCCAGCTTGCAAACCACTCCTGGAACGGACCATCTCGAGGCTCTCTGCCAAACTGACCTCATGTTACTCCAGACAAGCACTGTTAAGGATATGAGAACCAGTTCCTGGCCTACATTGAAGGATCCCTAGGCTTCTAACATGGCAAAGGACCAGGACGGGTTTCATTACCTCACATCAAAGTTAGCCGCGACGAGAAGAATGTCTCCCTCACCGAGAGCCGTCTTCGAGACCCGAGCTGGCCTGCACAAGGAGAATACATCCTAATTTAAGCAAACAAAAACCAAAACTTTACAAAATTGTCAGACCAAGGACACACCACTGAGAGACTCGGTGATTTTACTGGACATGCCGTACTGCTTGAGCGCAGACTACTCACCGTACACGTGTGTTTCCACTGTCATGGCATGAAACTCAAAAGACATAGGCATTTGCTCACGCATTGTTACAGTACCAAACCACCTGTGCCATTTGAACACCAAAGCCGGCGGTTTCGCTTGGACAGCAAACTATAACCCTAAAGCCCGGTTCCACCCAGTCCGAGCATGTAAGCAGGTACGCTTGCTCTGCGGTTCCATGAACATCGACACGGGCCCCCCTTTCCCAAGTTTCGCCGGAGTGAGTCATCGCCGGAAGCGTGTTCCTCCCCTATTCGCGAGACGTTGTGAGGGCGAATGATTTTCCGACTGGCTGTGCAGGCTGTCACGACCACGGAGGTTCCAGAGGACCTATGGATACTACTGTTAACATAGGGTGCGAAAGAGCCCAGCCCCAGCTACGCATTGACGAGACGACCGGGGCCCAAGTACGGACAGCTGAAAATCAGTGACGCCGAAGTGGCACTCTCGCCACCTGGCGCGCACCTGATGTCAACAAGGTGAGCGGGCGGACACGATCGGGATCTCTCAGCTAAGAAATGGCTTGAGGGAGTTTGATCTCATGATTGTGGGCTGGTGTGACTGTTCCACTGCCCCGTGCTGAGCCACGGCCGAAGGAGGTCCTCAGCAAGTTGTCCCAGCGTGAACGACTTGAGCAGGCTTGGCCTGGTGGACCGCACGACGATACATACCATCGTGAACCTCAGCCTTTGCTGACCCACTTTTATATTTCACGGCGTCATCGAGATCTTACAGAGGAGCATAAGGATTTTGTGTCCTTTTGCAAATATTTGTTTACTTTCTCGCATTTTGTTTGATTTTCTCAGGTACGTAACGCCACTTTATGTGCCGTCGTCCATATTGACACTCAGATAATTGTCCTGGAGGGATGACGGCGCCGGGTTCCCAGCAACTGAAATCCCAAAACTGAGCTTGGCATGCTCGAAGTTGCCATCTCCTTCCTATCTGGGCTCGAAGCAGGCAATACCAAGTACATGATCCGCCAAGGCGCGAGAGGTTGAGTGAGTGTGACTGGTAAGCGATCCGTCTCGGAGGAGGGGACAGGCAACCCAAACCAGGCCGAGACAAAGCGCACCGGTAAGCGGGACGGACACAAGAGGCTGTTCAAGTGGCTGGATGGATTGTTCTCGGTCACAATTCACCAGACCGTCGAAGCTCAAGTAAGACCAAAGACACACAGACCACGATGCGGCGCCCCGAGGGAAGAGGCACAGGCATCGTGAAGGGAACGGTGAGTGTCAACCCCAGCTTCATGACCACACGAGCTGGCCTGCCTGCCTGCTTTGGAAATATGACTGGTCAACGTAGACACGGGGAGGAAAAGAAGGGAGCCATCAGTCTCACGATCTTGTACAATCCACCCCTCCCTCCCTCCCCCAAATCCCCTCGTGGCAAGGTCTGAATCCACCACCGGATGCTTCGGAGCTGCTCCTCCAGCCAATTTGGTCAGACGGCCAGACTGGAAACAAGATCGTGAGTATCCACCAACAGGTTCCGCGCGTAAAAACAATCCATGGCCAAGGCTCAAAAGTATCAATCCATTCGCGTTCCCATCGTTGCCTTTTCGCGTGACCTCTGTTCCAAGCCCGCCGACGCAACATGAATTTCGGCAAACAGAAAAGCGGCTTTCCGCTTCTGGCACGGCGAGTCCTTGCTAGTTTCATGCCCGCTCGTATGCACACACTCACCATGCATGATCACGCTTCGGGGGGGGGGGGGGGGTTATTGAGCGCGGCAGGTCGGAGACAGTAGGACCGGCGAGTGACTAAGTAATTAAGTGAATGAACTCATCCTTTCATGCATGTTCCCCTTCGTGATGGTGGTTCATTCCCACCCCGCATCTGGGATCCGGTTGATCCGTCTTACTGATATCAGGGCCGAGAGAGAGAGAGAGAGAGAGAGAGAGAAATCCTCGTGAAGATGACTTGTCGACCGCTATGCTAGCTGCACGGCGTGACTCCTCTCTCTCCACCCGGGCTCCCAACCAAGGGAGGGGGGCGAGAGGGTGTGCTGTGTAGGGCTCGACTCAGGGCCAGCTTGCATTATTGTTGTCTGGAACCTCAACGAGGCCTGTTAATGATATTCATGTGAATCCAGTTTTGCACCTTGCTTTGCCCCATTGCCTCGTACCCTAAAAGATGGCTTGTATGTGGCCCAAGACTTGATGCACGTAAGAGCGTCCAGCCCAGTAGTACTGTCCCGTAGTAAAAGATAATTGCATATCTACTAGATGTTCTGAAGGCGCGTGGCTTGAGGATGTTGAGACGTTCTAGAGCCCTGTTCTACTTGTCGCTGTGCAAAGGCGGCTTGAACCCCCCTGGAAGAACATCGATATACGGAAAGAGAAATTTCAGTACCATCATCGCCATTATCATTAGCATCATAAGCTTCTATAATCAATTGTATGGGAGGTCTTCATCTGACTCACTCTCATCTAGTAGACAAGAGTAAAGGAGCCGCCGGACTTCCTCGCTTACGGAAAGGCATTCTAAAAGTCAACCCCATTATCGAGTTCTGTTTTCTTTTGTTTTACAGAACAGAGTGCACGTTGTGTTGCCCAAGTCTCTCTTCTCTTTCTCTCTTTGAACTCGCGCTTGCCGAGTCTACCGTGCCATCGCTAAACTGAACGCAAAATTTAGAGGTGGTCTGTTTCAAGAGCTGTCTACACCATTAACCACTTCCTCATCTTCAGAGGACGTGGTTGTGATAGATATGGAATTTATACTGCAGAACTTGCGCGGCGTAATACAGCCTAGAACGAAGAAAGAGAGAAGTCGTGCATGAGCCTTTTAGCCAGGGTGGGAGGGAGAACATCAACATTGACGGTTCACTTTCATACGAGAACAGGAGCACAACCACCTCTTCAGAATTAGCGTCAAGGAAAAGAAGACTAGCGTTGTAAAGTCCAGTCTGGTTATCGTTTTTCGATGGAAGATGTAGACTACCTGAAGAAAGATGCCAACGGATCTTCTTCGATCATGCGACAAGTAGTACGCGCCGCATCGAACGACTGACTATTGTGGCCAACTATCCACAAGAGCATCTGCCATCCATTTCCTTCATAACCTTTCCGTGAAAATCGCGTAAGAGTCCTGATCAAGTTTTGTTCTGCAAGAGCAGACGGTGCAAGAACCCCCCTGGTGGCCACTATGGAGATACGCCATGCAAGGCAAGTATCTTCTGGCACGAGACAGGGTCGAGGCGCTCACCAAGTAGAGGTGGGTTTGCCAGCACCATCGTTGCCAGCGCCGGAGTCGCCACCCCATGGGTTGCCAGAGCCACTGGCATTGGCGCCACCACCCCAAACGTTGCCAGCATCACCATCGTTGGTATCAGCGTTCCAAGTGCCACTATCACCGGTCTCGAGGCTCGTCGCACCCATGCCGAAGTCGCCCTCGGACTCCCACTTGTTCAGCTCACCCTCCTCGGGAATATAGCTCTTCAGGAACTCGGGAACCTCCTGCTCGGTCTCCAAGAGGGTACGAACGAGAACAGGGGCCAAGGGCTCATCGCGGTCAGTGTAAAACGACGTAGCAAGGCCTTGATGACCGATGCGACCAGTACGACCTGACAAGATGAAGGTTAATGAAACGGAAGTGTGTGAGAGATCGTCTTGCAGGAGGTTCTCTTACCGATTCGGTGGGTGTACTCCTCGATGCCGCCCTGATCGGCAGAGGGGAGGTCGTAGTTGACGACGTGAACGACGTTTCGTACATCGATACCACGGGCCGTCAGGCCGGTCGCGATCAGGATGGGGGTCTTTCCAGCGCGAAAAGAACGCATGGCATCCTCACGCTCACGCTGAGTGCGATCAGAGTGGATCGAAGTGCTGGGCATGCCAGAGTTGTACAGGAAGTCATCGAGCTCGTCGGCAGTGCGACGCTGATTGACAAAAACGATGGTCCGAGCTGGGGGCATCGAGTTGAGAAGCTCCATAAGAGCAGTTCGCTTCATGGAAGGAGCCGTCTCGATAATCTGCTGGTGAATGTTTTCGTGGGTGCTGCCGGCACGGCCAACACGGAGCAGGACGTGATCAGTAGCCAGGTGCTCAAAGGCAAGCTCACGGAGGTCCTTGGGGAACGTGGCTGAGAAGAGCAGGTACTGGATCTCACCCTCTTCCTGCTCTTTTAAAAGTGTTAGTCGTAGCTAGGCAAGCGAGGGGTTATTGGGCATATACGCACCACCGCCGCCCATGATCTTGGAGAAGTCCTCAGTCCAATCGTCGTGCAGCATCTCATCGGCCTCATCAATGACCATGAACTTCAGGCGGCGAAACGTCATGATGTTGGGGCGGTCGATAAAATCGACCAAGCGACCGGGAGTCGCGATCAGGATGTCACAGCCCAGGGCCAGCTGGTAGGCCTGGTCGGCGATGGGAGCACCGCCGTACAGAACGCAGGGGCGGAGCATACTGCGGTAGCAGAGCTTGCGAGCCTCCATGAAGATCTGGACGGCCAACTCGCGGGTGGGGACGACAATACAAACCAGGGGCTCGGCACGGACTGGGGCGTCATAGCCATGACGGTAAGTAGAAGGGTTGGGACGAGGAGCCGCAAGCTTCTTGGCCTTGCCCATGAGCTTGTTGATGATGGGAATGAGGTAGGCAGCAGTTTTGCCGGAGCCTGGGGGTTATGTCAGTTGCCCGTGGAAGCGAGATGATTCATCTGAATAAGGGAGCAGTGCCTACCAGTCTGCGCAATAGCAATGACATCGTGACCATCTTTGATGGCCGGAATGCAGTACTTCTGGATGGCGGTAGGAATCTTGTAACCGCAGAGCTCAACGTTCTTGACCATAGCCGGGTGCAGACCGGCGTCCTTGAAAGTGAGACAGGGCTTGATGCGAACCTGACCCTCCTGCTGGAACTGGATCTCGTTTATCCTTGAGAGCACGCGTTAGAAAGCTGCGAAAGGGGGAAGTGGAAGCGAGAATGCTCACTTGTGCAAACTGGGACCCGCGACGCCGAACGGACCGCCAGGGTTGCGCTGGTCAAGAGGACCGAAGATGTCGAGCTCCAGCTCGGGATATTCGGGACCAATGTCACCCTCATCGCCGTCCCACTGGTAGACACGAACGTTGCCGTCATAGTCGCCGGTGCGGGAAAATTCGTCATAGTCGTACTTGGGGCGGTCCTGAGAAGCCCACTCCACGTTGGCTCCAGTGGTGTTGGGGCCGGTGCTATCATCGGCAGTGTTGCTGATACCCTGATCGCCAGGGTTGACGTCTGCGTGAGTGGCGGAAGCCTCGATGGCGGTGTTGGACTCAGCAGCGCGAGGAGTCTCCCAAGTATTGTTGCCGGGCTTGAACTCCGGAACTCTGTCCCACTGAGAGGACATAGTGGCAACGAAGGAATCTGACCTGTCTTTATTGAGCATTTTGTCAGCTACCCTGAGAAGAGAATTTGTAAGGGAAGGCCTGGGGAGAGAAAGCACATTGGGATATAGGTAGTAAGTCAGGAAATGTCATGGGAAGAAGATGAAAGGAGGTGATGAAAGTCTAGGGAGGTGCTGCGCGTTGACAATGAAGAGACCTGCTGCTAGAAAGGACTTACCGGGAGAGAGAAATGGCTTGAATGAAGTTTGGAAGACTCTGTATGGACGTGGTGAGTATCTCTGATGGGCCAGGACAAAGGAAGAAGGATGAGTGAAAATATAGAGAATGTTGTGTCTGCTAAAGACAGGTAGAAAGGTGCTTGAGCAGACCAGGACAAGTGCAAACGACAAATTAATGTGATCGATTTTTCCTTCCCCCCTTGCCCCGCAGGGCAGCAGTGCAAAACGAGAAAGCGAAGGGGATGAAACCAAGCCAAACCCATCAATGTGACCTTCAGGGCCTGAGCCTGGGATTTGAATAGATGTATAATCATGGGATCCGGTAGAGGAGGGGGCAAGACAGCTGCTCACATGGTCCAGACAGGTGATCAGATACCCATTCTGGAATAGGTGCTCTTGGGGAGGGGTTTGGGAATGTCAAAGGTATTGTTCAGGAGAAGAATGTAGATGCCGAGTGGGAGCGGTTACTGACGGCGGCGTAAGGAAGGAGGGTTGGGCCTCAACGCCTTGTGTTGAGGGACCCAACACCTGTGATGATGAAGATACATGTAACGTGAGGAAACGGAGGCAAGATGCTCTTGCAAACCACACCCTGGCTCGCAAGTCGATGACGACGGTGATGATGGCAATGCTGATGCTGAAATGCGTGTGTGACTGCTTGAATGGATAGGTAGAGCGGTGGATAGGTAGGTGGTGGTGAGGGCAGGACGGGTGCTGGATGCTGGATGCTGGGTGGTGAGGGGTGTTTACTTACCTGGAATATCCCTAAAAAGGGCAGGTGTTGTCGTCGATGACGATGATGATGATCTTGATGATGTTGTATGGTACTAACGTACGAAGGGTTGCGGGTGAGGAAATGAGAAAGAAGTGTGGCGAACTGACGCTCGAAACGCGAAGAAGGAGATGGCGGTGGGAGGAAGGAAGAAAGGAAGGAAGAAAAGCTGGGAGCCAAAAACAACAACTTGGGCAGATATTCGGTCCAGGCTCCCAGGCAGGGTTGTCGGCATGACAGGTACGAGGGCCTCAGCTGGTGATAACAAGTGACGTGTATCCAACGGCTGTTGTTGTCGTCGTGACCTTCGGAGTATTGACAAGTGAAGCTGTGAGAGAGAGGCAGGTGTCCTGCTGGAGGCGGGGGAAGAAGGATGTGGATGGGTAATCTAGATTGTCTTGTTAGCCCTGGAGCTGTGGAATGATACCTTTAAAGAGCTATGGAAACACTTCTTGGAGTAGCTTCTGGAGTCAGTACCTGAGGTAAAGGTTGGAGGTGGAAGGTGCGTGTGGCTGGGTGGTTGGAGGCTCTTGCCAGAGGAGGAGAATGGGTTGTAAAAAGAAGCTGGGTCCCAGCGCTCCTCCTCCATTCAGAATCTGGAGAGGCAGTTTCAAATCCCAGGCCGCGAGCTTTGTCCTCTTGTCAGGTAAGAACGACACGGCCTTTAGCAGAAACGGAACCACGTCCCAGGACTTCAGAGTATGTTACATGACACTCTAAATTTTGGATAGGAGAGTATGCTCCCACACTTTAATGGCATAAGGTTTCAATACGTGGATGGCTGAAGAGGAAAGACGAGAGACGAAAAATTAATTAAGAAGAAAAGATAAAACAAACCAGAAGGGGTTGTTCTCGTCCTCCAGGAATTGATATTGAGCCAATGCCGGTTTCTGTATCAAGGACCTAGGCACCCCAAGGCACGATAATCGCATCAGATGGAACAGATGATATGGTGTTTCGGTGCTGGGAACGATCCGTCGTAGTCGAAATTAATTGCATTTAATATGAAAGCCGAGCATTGCGTACCTCTTTGGACAAAGCTGTTCCTCCCTCCCTCCTCCCAGGGATTGCTCCTTGGCTACCATACCATCATCTCTTCCATCTCAACATGTTCATACCCGTCCATCCCCTCCTCGATAACGTTCATCAGCTCACCAGCAGCCCGTCCAGCTGGCCCGCCTTCCTTCCTAGCCTCGCTGACTTTTCGTTGGATGGTATCCATCCACCTGCAAAACACACGCTGCCGCTCCTCAACATCGGCACAAATTTCTCCATCCTGTGGGGGGCCGAAGAGCGACAGATAGCCGAGGGGATCTGGGCCTCTAGGCAGGCCATATACATGCTCCCAGTACTCGTCCTCGCCCAGGGCCTGCACGGGCGGTGGCTGTTTTAGCCCCAGCGCGACGAACTTGGTCAGCACGGCAATCTGGCCAGCGTAGGACGAGCCGCCCTTGTCCGAGCCGAACGTTGTCTTGGGCGCCGACGTCCAGTTCTTATCGGCTGCGGCAGCAGCAGCAGCAGCATTTTTCCAGCCCATCATGGCCGCAAAGGCCTCGAGCGTCTTGGTCCACCCGCCGGCCGTCTCCAGCAGTGGCTCGCCCGCTGCGTCGAGCAGCCACTCCATAAACTTGAGAGAATCGTGTCGCACCTCGGCAGAGAGGTGCAGCATGGCCAGGCGCACCCACTTGGCGGCCCTGTCGGCATGTGGCGCGATCTCCGGGGCGGGGAGGGCTTGAAAGAGGCGGAGGAGGGTGGTGCGCACCCCGCCCGAGATGTCGGTGATGAGCGGAAGAAGCTTGTCCAGGAGGGCATAGGTGCCCACCGGGTTATTGGGCGGGGTGGAGGTTAACTGTGTCACGATATGGGAGAGGGCCTCGCGCCGCTGCTTATCGGCACGAGATGTGGCGAGGGAGAAGTTATGCCTGAACTGGGCGATGGCATCAGGGGCGACCGTGGAGAGGGATTGCTGGTTGACAACAATGGCTGTGGGCATGTGATTAGTGGATGAGTTGCACAGCAAGAAGAAAAGAAGACGGGGAAGATTCTCATGTTGCAGTTCATTCAGCCGGGAACACAGCTAGGATCCTCAGTTTCCCCTCAATCCGCTCTTCATCGATCACTCAGAGCACATGGCTTCCGTGTAGAAACAGGCCGATCGACGTAATTCAAGGACTGCGCTCTATCCACCGTTGTGCTTGAATAACACGAGAATAAACGTCGAAAAACAGACAGAGGGAATGCCGCCCACTCACCCTTGGACTGAAAGCTCGTGTCTGTAAAGTTGGACGCCTTGGCCTTTGTCTTGCCAACCTTCAGCTTGGCTTTCTGCATGTTCGCCCAGTCAGCCTCAAACTCTCCACAGACACATATATCCAAAGGATACCCGCTGAGATGGGGGTATGATGGGGGTTGGTTTGAGTTTACCTGAAAGTCCTTCTTCTTTTCCTTCTTCTTCCTTGTGCTTGAACCCATCTTGACTTCATTTGACACAGAATCAGCCTCTCATAAATGACCGGGGGGGGGGAAGGCTAGGGATTTCGCAGGGAAATCAGATACTCACCTAGTCGGTTGCAAAGACAATCTGAGAATTCTTGAGAACAGCCTCTGATTGAGAACAAGGCCTAATCTGGTAAAAGCGGTGTGTGACGTACACCAGGGATGCCCTGTAGTGGAATCCGGGAGAGGAGGGCCTGGGTGTGACCCCACTAAGGCATCGTCGAACCGGGCGCGAGCACCGGCCATGGAGCTGGGATGATATAGCTTGGGCTTTGTTTACATGCCTACTACAATTATTACTACTGTTATTACCATCACAAGCCGCCGCCGCCGCCGCCGACTCGCTTCACACGCTTTGATTTTACAACCCCTCACGACGTCTTGTCCATATCGAAAAAAAATGGCAGACCCAGTTACGGTACGTTCCCCTAATCCCCGTCGGGCTCCCGTACGCATCGCTCGACAACCACCAACGGTTGAACTGACCAACCACCTGCGTCGCCCTCCAGACAAATGGCGCTGACGCCCTCGAAGAGACTCTTGGCCGCCTCTCCAAGAAACCCGGCGTGAAGGCGACCATTGCGCTCGACCGTGTGTCCGGCACGATCCTCAAGACGGCGGGGCAGATCTCGTTCCTGCACACCTCGAATGACTCCTCCTCCCAGCCGCAGCAACAGACCCAAGCACAATCCGACGACTCCAGCGCCGCGGCAGCAGCAGGCGTCCTCGACAGCGAGACTCAAGGCGCAGAGGAACTGGCAAAGATGGTGTGGGGTTTCGTCAACGCGGCAGGCGGCCTAGTGGAGGGGCTGGACACCGAGGTAAGCTCTTCCACAAGACACGATGAACAACAGGCTGTACTGCTGGGGGACAAGAAACCTCCAGTGGGGTATCAGTGGGAGGAGCAGAAGGCAGCAGGGAGAAGGAGAAGTCGCACAAGGTTGATGGAGATTCTCTGAACCAAAAAGGCTGACGTTTGAATTTGTTTTATGTTACTGCTATTACAGGATGAGTTGAGGCTGCTCCGCGTGCGCACCAAGAAACAGGAGCTTGTCATCGTACCCGACGCCAAGTATCTCCTCATCGTGATATACGAGACCCCGGCGGCCTGATCCCGACAAACAAACTACTCTATGAAAGCGACGGGCCGAAAAGAGAGAGAAAAAAGGAGAGGAATTTTGTCGCTGCATCCGCTCGCAATCCTACCTCGACTGCATAAACACTGCGACCTCTAATGACGACCATGACGAGGGCTTGGGGTCGTGTTGGGTCGCGTTGTGAGAGGGCCCTGCGCTCCTAGGTGGCAGCTCGTATTCCTCGCCTGTGGCTAGGGAATGGATAGGACAGGATAGGCTGGCACAAACCAAAAACCAAGAAGCCATGTGTAGGACCTAGATGGCCAGACCAAGATAGCGCCTTGGGATTTTCCCTCCCCCCTTCCTTTCCTCAACCCCAAGTCCAGCCTCTTACCAACGCAATTATCTTCTGCAACACTAATACTTTACTGCCCGGCGGAGAGGGTTTCTAGCTGGAAGAGGGGGAGGGAGGGAGAGCGGGAGAGAGAGAACGTGAGACTGGGTTTATGTGCCACAGTGTCATCTGCGGGCGCACAGATATGGGCCGGAGGTCTTGCGGCTACACAAACAGATTTTCTTCCTCGGCTCGACGGTTCCCATGGGGCGGGCAATCGGGTGCCGTTCTTGTCTGGCGGTGAAGCAGCATGATGGATCGGCTTGGTCTAGCCGTCCCTGCGCGCTCTGACGCACCTATTCACTTTATATTGGACGGGAAGGGGCCCCTTTTTTCATCTACCTAAATCTTCTGCTGGCTGCTTATGCCATGCGAGGGAGGCTCTGTCGTATGATACCCCCCAGCCATCATGGCAGAAGGAGAACACCGGCGTGCTTTCGGAGGGAGGACAGGGTGGAAAGATGGTATGTTAGTTGTTTGGTGGCATGCAGGAAAGGAGAAAGGAAGAAGGAAAAAGTAAAATTGTATGGTGGACACGGGGAAGGAGATGGAACGTGTACGTCGTACATGTCTCAGCAGAATCTCGGATCGTCTGGCCATAGGAGGCTGGTGATGATGCTCTTGGCGACTTGGGACTGCACAGTAGCTCGTACGGGACAGAATAAATGCTGCATACTCCCCTTCCACACTGGGGCTCTCCGTCTGGACCGAACCAACCGGTTGTGGCGTGTGGCTTGGGAACGAGGACCCCGGCTTGCCTGGGCCCTTAATAGATTGACACGCATGGCCATCTTTGCACGAGGCAAACGAGAGGGCGTCACATCGGTCCATGTGCGAATCTCGGCTCGATGCACGTCGTGCGACCTGCGACTGCGACTGCCATTTGTGGAGATCATGCAGCAGCAGCAGCAGGCTTGTGTTACAGCCATGTTAAGAGAGAAAGAAAAAAAACGATAATGACTCTCTTGTCTTTCCAACACTCGTGTGAGGAAGACACCGACCCCAACACCAAGCAGAGGGGGAGGACGGAAAGAAACATATTTTCTTCTATTTGGAGCAGCAGCAGGCTATGAACATTGTCACCATTACAGCAGTACATGACATAAAATTGCCAAGGTGATGCCGGGAAGAGCTGCAGGCCAAGTTGAAGGTGGGTGGTGGGCCACAACAGACTGGCGGTGACTGGACTGCACCGCACCGTGGCGTGTACGCACCCGAAGATGGCTTGTTGCTGTGCTTTGCTCGCTGGCTCTCTTTTTCCCGCGCATTGCGTCAGACAAATAGGCTTGACAGGGTGCGTCCGGTGGTCCAGAACCTTGTTGCTCACTCGGCTTTTGGCTTACGTGCCTCGCAAAGACATGGAAGGGTTCGTCCATTTTTATCGAATCTACTGTGTTGTTCTCCTCCCCTCCTTTTTATTCTTTGTCACCAGCCTCCTTCTAAATTGATATTGTGGCTTGCTTGTCAGGCATTGGCGTTTCCTAGGTTGTACTTTTCCCCTTCCTCCGTCAGATACAACTTGCATACGCTTAGAGGAACGAGACGGCGCAGTCTTCCGCCGGACTTGCACATGGGCCATGCTGCAGGGTGAACGCATAGCGCGCGCAATCCACTCACATACATAAGATGCACATGTTAGTAGAAAATAAGCAGCTGTGGCCCGCCACCTGGCAGACAGGAGTGTGCAGCACAGCAACGGAGGTGTATGCGTGTGAGGGAGAGGGAAGAGAGAGTGATTTCAGACAGGCCTTTGCCTGCGCCCCTCGTTCGTTCCCCCCGGGCCCTGCAGCAAGTTGTGATTGGTTGATTATGCTGTTTGGGCAGAGCAAAGTCGATCCGCTGCAGCTGAGGAGACTACTGTATCGGATAGACAGCCTTAGCTCAGAGAAACAGCCAAGCAAGCAACGGAGGGGTGAAGGAAGAAACAAGAATGAAAGGGAAGAAAACCAAGCTTGCAAGCCCAACCCAGCCTGCCACGGGGATGAGCCTGGAATCGGGCCGCCACCCGTCCCATTAGCACTGATAACACGCATACACACATATATAGCGATCTCGTGGAGGGAAGACGGGAGACAAAAACATTGTGTGTTGGTTTTCTAATAACTCCAGCGAAATCCTTGCTTCTTCTTGTTGTTGCTGTTGTTTGATACTTTGTGTGTATCAGCTGCCAGACGAACGACCAAATTTTCCTGTCTATCCGTCCGGCGAGTCGTGTTTGCTCCTCGCTGTCTACTATTCGTCCGTCCGACCGGGCTAGCATGACGTCGTCCTTACCCACCCAGGGAGCGATGACAAGGCCTGCGAGATTAGAATCTTGAATTGTTGAGGGCCTAGAGGCTCTTGAAAGGGGCGCGCACGCACGCACGCACGCACGCGCACGCACATACACATATTCGTGCCTATCACGCTCAATCTCGAAGTCTCCGACTCGAAGAGCGAGAGAGCGAGAGAGAGAGATAGAGAGGAGAGAAGGAGAAGAGAGAAAGAGACGATCCGATCCCCCTTGGGCAAAGACAAAAGGTTACGACACTGCTGCACACAGACACAAACGCATAGACAACCCCACCCCCAAATCGAGCGCTGGCCCTGATCGATATTGGTTGCGATAAGTTGGGCCCCGTCCGGCGCGCGCGTGAGGGAAAAATGCCGCCGTGGACGCTGTTCAGCAGGAAGCGCAGATCGGTGCAAAAGAACCCACCCACCGCCACCGCCCATGCCACCGCCACCGCAGCCACCGCCGCCAATGCCGATAACAGCAGGCGATCCAGGAGCGGTAGCCCCCCGGAGACTTCCAGGCCGGACAATATGACCTCCCTGGCGGCCAGCACCGCCAGAACGCAGGCGGACGCAACCATCACCTTCACCAAGAACAGTAGCAGCAGTGGCGGCGGCAGTGAGCAGCAGCAACAGCAGCAACAGCAGAGTGCGACAAGTACGACAACGACTGTACCAAGAGAAGACGAGGCAGGCAACGACGGCGACGACGAGAAGAATACAACACGGCAGCTGGGCCGCGCTGACACAAGGCGTGATCCGTTTCGTCTGTTCCGCAGCCGGTCAGCGCATTTCCGGTTGGGCAGCGGCGGCGGCGCTGACGGCGAGCCGAGAACGAGATTGAGCTGGCACGCCCCGCGCGATGCCAAGAATCGCGGCGGTGGGGATCATTCTGCCGCAGCCGTTGTTGAGGAGGAGGGCGAAAGTGTAGGTCTCGGTGCGAGGAATGCACCATCAGCGCATGCACCAGACCTGAATCATCCGGATCCGGCGCCAGCCTCAACACGGGCCGTTCGGGAGGAGGAATCTGAGGATAGAATCCGTCAGCCACCAGCACTAGCACCAGCACCAGCACCAACACAAGTATCAGCACAGATGCAGCGGCAGCGGCAACGTCCATATAGTGCTGTCGTCGAAGCAGGACCAGCAGCCAAAACCGAAATGGCAGCAATCCACAACACCACCAGCCCGTCGTCCAGAACCATACCCAGCACCACCAGCACCAATGACAACGACACCAAACATAACAACATTAACAACAGCGGAAATGGCAGGCTCCAGCGAGGATTAAAGAAGCTGCCAAGCCTGTCTCTGAAACGAGGCCTGTCAAGGCGAGGAAATAAGCTGACCAAGCCGCCACAGCTGGTCGTGACGCCTGCCCCGGTGGTAAGTTTTGAACGGATTTCTTTGTTGTCTTACTGGTTGTGTTCCGAGTCAAGTCATGTCGTGTCAGATGTTTGTGTTTTGTGTGCATGTGTGCGTGCACGCGTATGCATGAAAAACAAAACCATAAGCCTGCATGAATGCATCTCCAAATTTATTTGCTTCCCTTTTCCCACACAAGAAGATTACCCCAAAACCCCCTCTGCTCTCTTTCGTCAATTGCCTTGGTGCCCTTGGCTCTTTCTCCCCTCTCCAACTCGCCTTCCCTCCTTCCCTCCCTCCATTCAGGCACCCTACGGCAAACAATAGACCCCTGAAAATGGTGGTCTAGCAAAGTGGTGCCAGCAGCCTGCCCCCCTGTCAGAGTCAGTTCAGGCTCCACATTTTACCCCAGATTCATCAGCCCACCCAGGGCAAGGCGGGCACTTCCACCACCCCTGGCAATGGCCTAACAGCCTAAGAGAGCTTGACAAGAAGGGGGGGGGGGGAGAAGCGCCTGGCAGGCTGGTAGTGGCACAGTGGCACACTGGCTTCCCGTTGCCTCCGAGGGGTCGATTCGGTGTTTGGGGGCACCCTTGTCGGTCCAGTCCCCGGTCGAAGCATGGGCGAGCATGAGGAGCAGTAGCCATTGTAGCAGCAGCAGCTATTGAGTTGGAGGAGGAGAAGAAGAAGAAGAAGAGGGGTCATCTTTCTTGTCCTTGTCGATTCTCCTCCTCCTTCTCTGCTTTTCTTCTGCCTTCAGGCCTACATGCTACCTTTTCCTCGCATCTGCTGCTCTTCCTCATGCCTGACTGGAAAGATTCCAATCTCAACTCATCAGACCACCTCACCTGACCTCTTCTTGGTCCCAATTCCACCCTGCTACCCGTCCTAGAGCTCTCTCATCTAAATCTCCCTCTACCAACCCGACATAGCACACGACCCTTGTTATAATTTCCCCTCTCTCCTGCCCTGCCCTGCCCTGCCCTGCATCTGCACCATACGGCAACAGCTAAAGGCTGGCTGCATTCCCGAGATCTCACCTCCACACCCGTCCCCCCCTTCCCTTGGGTACCTTCTTATGCATGTTTCTTGTCTCATCCTCCTCCTGGGCTTCTCTTTCCTGCATCCGACTTCTTCTCAACAGCATTGCCATTCAGAGAGCCCTTCTTCCCTACGACGACTACGTCTCATGACACACTGCATCGCCTCAGGTGGCTGACATTTACACACACGTGTCCGATCTGCTGCAATAGATCGCAGACTCGTCCCCGCCAGACTCGGCACAGGAATCTCTCTCCACCCACTCGAGGCTGACATCCCGCGAGCCTGTGGATCACAACAAACCGCTCCCGCCCACACCTGCTGAAGGCCGCCAGGGAGAAGAAGATCTGCCGCCAGACACGACCAGTGGTGATCATCCGCCACCAGTTGTCGTCGTCCCTCTGCGCCTGAACCGCATCATGGCGACCCTATCCGCCCTGGACATCGAGAAGCTCTTCTCCGGTGCCCCGCAGTACTTTGCCCGCTCCGAGGGCCACTTCACCGGCGCACCACACCCCTCCGTCGCCTTCCCATGGGACGAGGAGCTGGCCATTCGTGATCTGACCGACCACACGCAGATCGAGGACGAGGCATGGGGTTGCATCACCGCCTGGCCGCACATCACGAGGGATGTGCGGCGTGGCCCCTCGGCATCGGCCACCCGTCAGGTTGCCGAGAAGCGCAGGGCACACTTCCACCCTCGGTGTAGGGAACGGCCCAACATGCTCAGCATGCAGGGGCTCGAGAAGGGCACCATGGGCTACCAGGCTGCCCTGGAACTTGCCGTAGCGGACACACTCCAGGAGGAGCAGTGGGGCTTCGGAAGCCTCGGCGCCAAGGACAGTGTCGTGGTGGAGGCGAGAAAGAACCTGATTGCATCCAAGGACGGGCTGAGGCGGCTGGAGGAGACGACGGTGCTGGACCACCTCATCAAGAACGCCCAGCGGTACCAGGAGAAACACCAGAAGGACAAGGCCTCGTGCCACGAGCTGTTCAACGAGCTCTTCATGCAGCTGCTGCACCCGCCAAACAAGACGTTTACAGATCCTTTCAGTCTGGCCGTGCAGATCCAGGCCCTGCTGAAGGTCCTCGCGACGCCCAATGTGTGGATCGACTTCTCCCACGTCGAGTGGAGGATCAGGCTCGGACAGATATTATGGGGCACCACGACCGCAGCTGACAACGGCGCAGAGGACAGCGTGAGTGACGGCAGCTCCATCACCGACGCCGACGACACGACGGGCCTGCACGAAGAGAGATACTGGCTGCTCCTGCAGATCCTCCTGGCCTGTGAGCTGCTCGTCCGGCTGGACACCCTCACGGAAGGCGACGAGCTACCCGACAGCGTCAGACCCTCCGAGATCCAAAAACTGGAGAGAACTGCAAACGCCTCTGTGAAGTGGTCCTTGCACCTGGCGAGGGCTTGGCTGGACAACATCGAGATCACCAAGACGAAGCAGCCTGCAGACGGCCAGCAGGAGCAGCCCAAGGGCTGGTTGGCGAATCTGACACACAAGATGGCACTGACAAGCGACCGGCCGCATTCAAGACACCATGAAAGGCATGCCGCCCACGATCAGCACAAGCCGAATGTCATTTACGTCATGAAGGGAAAGTACTGGGAGAGGCAGGTGCGAGGACTGACGCATTTCGCAAGAAGGCTGAAGTGGCCCGAGATCGATGCCCAGTCTGCGCTGATTGCCAACAACTGCCGTGCCGTGACCGAGGGGACGCCCATCAGCACGCCTCTGGAGACGCCTCTGTCCACCACCACGGCCAGATCCAAAAGTTCGTCCTATTTCGCCTTCAACAAGGACAGTTCTGTTGGCAGGAGACAGGAGAGGCGGCAGAAGGTGGGCGCTGCATTGCACCCTGCCGGCTGGCTGTCTAAGAGCTATGTGTCAGGCCTGATGCTGCCAGGCGAGGGGCTGTACCACTGCATCATGTCGACGCTGCTCGAAAACGATGTTGTGGCCATGTCGAAACTCGGGCCGATGGCGAACCTGTGCGGTGGCTTCGTGTACAGCGGGAAGAGCTTCTGGAGCACTGCGTGCGTCGTAGGACGGGTTTTGGCCGCTGGCAAGGGTGCCGTCGAGTGCATGGGCTGGATCTCGTGCGATATCATCCCCCGCGGACTCGGCGACGGGTGGGTGGACATCGATGTGGAAACGATCGCCGAGGATGTCAAGCGGACGGGCAAACAGGCCAGGCTCTGGGGCAAGCTTGCCGTGGAGCGCGAGTCCTCCATTCTGGGCGGCTCAGATCCAGATGCCATCTTCCCTGCCGACTTTATCATCCCTTTTGAGAACCACTACAAGACCCCACCGCCCACCATCAGCGTTGAGCTGTTGTCGCTCAACCTGACCGAGCCTCTCGACTCTGTCACCACGACGCCCACCCTCGAGGTTGTGACCCCATATTCCGAACTGAGCACGACCCCCGAGCTCAGGACCTTCACGCCCTCCATCACCTTCAACGTGACGACGTGGGAAGACGACGAAGACCGTGAATTTACGCTTCCTGTGGCCAAGGATGTGAATTTCGTAACAGCCCATCCCTGTGTGCCTTCGCACCATGTTCGGATCTTGAAGTCGCCTTCGAGCCCCACGATCCAACAGATTGACCTTTCTGGCCACCCTGCTGCTGGCCACGGCAGGCCGAACGGTCACACGAGTATCACTTGTGAGCTCCCCCTCTCCAGTCTCTTCTCGTCGTAGGTGCCGCTGCTCTCGATCCCTCCTTGCTGACATCAATACTATCTCCAGGCCACCCCCTGCACAAGTTCTACACGTATACCCCGATCCACCTGTCTGCGCTCCTCGCCAAACCAGACTGGACTCTGGAGCAGCTCCTTCAAGACGCCCCGAGCGATACCTCCCCCAGCGTCGCCCCATCCCCGAACAGCGCGCCCACGCCCCGCGTGCTTGTCATCGACGCCATCACAAACTTCCTGCCGCAGCCCGAGGCACACGAGATCCCCCTGTCGCCCGTGACGAGCCGCGGCAGCACAGGCCTGAGCGATGCCTCCATCTCGAGCCGACACTCGTCGCTGAGCGGTCTGGCGTCACCAGATGTGGACGGCGGGTTCCCACGGCTCCAGAGGACGGATACCGAAAAGGGCGGCGGGGCGGCGGAGCAGCAGATGCACTCCGAGTCGAGAAGGCGACAGTTTGGAAGCGACATGGAGATCTTGGTCAGGGCGATCTGTGCGGAGCGGGGCTGGAACGCGGTCATCTCGAGACGAAGGCGAGGGTGTCTCGCCTGTGCCATACGCGAGGCGGGCGCCATTGGCTGGCGGGTTGTCGTCCGGGTTGACTGAGCGCCGCAGGGGCAGTAAGGGTATTCCATCATTCCTTTGTAACGGTCCTCGAGATTCTTCCCCTACCCAACCCTCCACTTCCCTCTTGAGGAGACTTCTTTTCCTTTCTGGTTGTTGTTGTACGAGGAGACGAAGTGCTTTACGATACCCTGACAAGCAAAGCGAGCGCGTTTGATATTTGGCTCCCTACAACACATCCTTTTTTTCTCTTTTTCTTCTTTTTTTCAAAGGGACCTGCATGCATAACATGGGATAGATAGCATGGGAGAATGGGATATAAACGAGGAGAAATGAATGTATTGGGACAGGAATTTTTGAATGGGAGTAATTGGCTAGGAATGGGATGGATGGGAAGACATGGAAGTATCATCAATCTTCACTCTAATAGACTCTGGTATGGGCTTGTTGTTTATAACGTCGGGAATGTGTCTTTTGCTTGTACAATGGTGTATGTGTGTGTGTGTGAGAGAGAGAGTGAGGTAGTACAGCATAGATCCCGAAAACTGCCCATGCCTACGCCATATGGCTTGTAGCTTGTGTAACATCATGCAAGCGAACGGTGTATTACATTCTCTCCATGCTCCAAGATCCTCTCTCTCTCTCTCATCTGTCCATCTCCGACGAAACCGCCCTCCCTCTTATTGGGAATCTCTTCCTTCTGTCTTTCCTTGTTTAGCCTCACAAAGCTCACAGCTTCACAACTCCCACTCTCCCTCCTCCCCCGCTTCCCCCTCAACACTCCACTCCTCCCACCCCTTCTTCTCCCCAGGAAGCCTCACCCCTTCCCACTCCGCCCGCGTCACATTGCGCCACTCCTCGACGGGGATCCACCCGATATACGCCCGGTCCCCGAACCCGCCGATCCAGTACACCTGGGTGACGACCAGCCGCACCCACTCGCTCTCGTGGATCCGGTTCCCGGGCAGCCAATACTTGGCGTCTGGGTGGGCGCTGAGGAAGCAGGACCGGAGGGCTTCGGCTGCGGCGGTGGTGTTGGTGTTGGTGGGGACGGGGAGGATGGGCTCTAGGTAGCCCAGGAGGGAGAAGCGGGGCAGGTTGGCGGCTGAGTAGGGCACGGGGTCGTAGTGGTGATCGTGGTGGTGGTGATGATGATGGCCGTGGTGATTCTTTTTGTTGGTGTGGTTGTGCTCCTCCTTCTTTGCAAAGAGCCAGCTCTTTGCCCACCCCAGCAGGCCTTCCGACGCCTTCTTCTTCTCTTCTGACTCTATCCTCTTCTTGGGCGGGAACGGCGGCACCCAGCTCACGCTCACGCTTATGTTACTCCCAGCATCCACATTCTTGAAGCTCGTGGCGATCCGGATGGCCAGGATCGTCGGGTCCCCGTTGCCCAGCGACGTCTTCTCTCCTTCCTCCTTCTCAGAGGACGACGACGACAGCAGCGGCGCCGGGTCACAGTCGGCAATGTAGTCCATCAGCCCGATCGGCACACCCCCCAGGCCTGCGGGCCGTTGCTCCATCAGGATGCTCTGTGGCAGGCCGTCGGCATCCTCGGCGGCGGTGGCGTACGAGGCTGGGAAGACGGTGGAGAGGGTCGCGAGCGGCGTGAGGGCGAGGATGCGTCGGCCCAGCACGGCGGACTCGTACGAGGTTGGGATGCGCTGCAGCTGCTGCTGGGAGGAGGAGGAGGAGGAAGGGTCGGGGTTCTGGAAGAGGTGGGAGGAGGGTGGTTCGTCGAAGGGTGTGTGGCTCGCTGTGGTGCTGGCGGCCAGACCTGCGACGGCGGAGAGGGATGTCGAGAGCTTCATGGCGAGGGAGGATCTGAAAGGAGTATTATGCACACAAGCACAAGCACGCGAAGAAGGAGACGGAGAAAGGCAGGAACTCGATAGTAATGCTAGAAAATGCTAATGATGATGATGAAGACAGGAGAAGAAGAAGGAGAAGAAGAAGAGGTTGATTATGTTTAGAGTTGGTTGATCGACAAAAGGTGGTACCATAGTCGCAGCCGTTACGAGCCGAGGAGTCTCGGAGGTTATCTAATCGATCTTATCTCCTGACATGCTGTGGGGTCAGGCGAGGAGGATACGCATCATCGTACGAGACGAGTCACTTTGATGCCACGACATGACGCTAGCTGGCCAAGAGGAATGATGACGGGAGAAGGACGAGCCTGTGATTCGGTTTTCGTAGGCATTCTTCACATATCTGTATTGTATTGTATGCTTGTATGTATATATGTGGGAAACAGAATACTTAATTTCCTTGTCTACTGTCCTGTCTTTCGTAATTGTTACGTACAGTCGTAGAGGGATTCATCAAAGTTTGGTGTTATTATTATATTAGGCGAGGCCATCGTGACTGGCCAAGAGGTCTCCTCATCCGAACCCTTCTCTCAAAGAATATTCTTGGCTGAGGTCTTCAATATTTGTATGTACACAAGGCTCTTTATGGAGCCCCCTTTACATATTCTTCAGAATGCCCAACACACCACCCACTTTTCTCACCAGGCCGATCCCATAGCCTGTCTCGACCACCCCTCGGGCGAAACGCCAGCTCTTCTCCTGGCTGCCCACAGGGTACTGGATCGGCGGCGGGATGCTCGTCCTCACACCCGCCCAGCCCCAGCGATCCGCACAGACGGCCTTGATGTTGCATAGTCCTCGGAGTCCTTCCTCGCCGGCGAACCTGCCATACCCTGACCCACCTACTCCGCCAAAGGGGAGCTGGACGGCGTAGTAGGCCGCGAAATCATTGATCGCCACCATTCCGCTCCTAACGCCCCTGACGATGGCCTGGACCACGGGGTCCGAGTCCTTGCCAAACACGGACGCGCCGAGGCCAAAGTTGGGCGCATTAGCAATGCTGAGAACGTCCGAGGCAGTATTCGAGGGGGCGCGCATGAGGACCATGATGGGGCCAAAGCATTCCTCCTGCGCAATGTCCATGTCGGGTGTCACGTCCGCCAGGAGCGTGGGGACAAAGTAGAAGCCGTGAGGGTGGTCAGGGTGTTTGTGCCGCTTGCCGCCGGCGAGAAGACGGGCACCGCTCTTGACTGCCTTCTGCACTAAACCTTCGAGCCGAGCAAAGCATGCATCCGAGATGACGGCACCCACGTCAAGATCCTGCCCCAGCCGGAGGGCCTTGACCCGGGGTTCGAGGCGCCCAACAAGCTCTTCGTAGACGCCTGGCGTGGCGATGATGCGCTCGATCCCGATGCAGTTCTGTCCTGCCGCCTGGAAAGTGCCGCGGAGCAGCGTCTCGGCGATCCGCGAGAGGTCCCCCTTGGCCGAGTCCACAACCATACACGCATCCTTGCCACCCAGCTCAGCTACCACAGGGATGAGGGCCTTGGCTGCGGACTCGGCGACCTTGTGTGCCACTGGCCGTGACCCGATGAAGGTGATGTGGGCGATTTTGGGATGGGACGTGATGTGGTTTGCAACCTGTGGCCAGCAGACCACCGTCTGTACGAGGGCAGGATCGTGGCCGTGGGCGACCAGAGCGCCCCTTGCGATGCTCGCAAAAAAGGATGCGCTCCATGCCGTCTGCTCAGAGGTCTTGACGAGGATGCCGTTCCCAGAGAAGATGGCAGAGATGATGGGCCCGATCAGGTTGTGGAAGGGGTAGTTCCACGAGACCAGCGCTGCCACCACGCCAAGAGGCTCGTAGTGCACCGTGTTCTTCTTGTAGGCCATGAGGAGGTTTGTCGGTCGACTCTCGGGCGTCAGGGCCTTCTCGCCGTGCGTGATGGTCCACTGCAGTTTCTCCACCGTGACGAGGATCTCGCCCAGCTGCGCGTCGACCATCGTCTTGCCCGAGTCGAGGCATGCCACCCTGCAGATCTCTTCCTGGTTGTCAAGGACATACTGCAGCATAGATCGGAGCACCTTGCGCCTCTCCCTGAAGGTCGTGCTGGCCCATGTCTTCTGTGCAGTCTCGGCGGCGTCGATGGCTCGGTCGATGGCAGACGGGGAGGCGGCGTTGATGAAGCCGAGGAACTGCCCTGTCGCGGGCGCAAAGCATTGTATCGCGCTCGTCCCGGAGACCTAGACGAAAGAGAGAAACTTGATGTCAGCCACACCATACACATGGATAACATTGAAAGTTGAGTCTGGTCGGCTGGCTGCTCTCTTCCAGGGTTCCATACCTTGACGCTTGGGTTCGAGAGGAATTCCTCTCGCTCTGGTGTTTTGGGCGAAGGAACTCGATAGCGAACGGGCTGGTCATTCTCGCCCCTCATGTAGAAGAAGATCGCAAGCAGGGCCAGCGACCATATCGCCAACCATGCCGCCTGTGGTATGTCGTTGAGCCTGTCGGCGGAGAACCACCAACTGTTGTCAGCTGGCCGCGTCTCCTCAACAGGTGGGCAGGCGAAAGGAAAAGGAAGCGCGTACGGCAGTCTCTGAAGCTGCTCACGCGCCTGGGAGAGCCAATTCCCGAACGTCTCCTCTACCTGCATCGTGTCTTCTCTGGCACAAGAGGAGGAGAGTTTCCTTGGTTTGGTTCTAGGGGGGAAAAGAAGGGAGCTGGCTTTCGAGCTGCTGCCAGGTGGTGCCACACGAGAGCTCCCGGCCGGGTGATTTTCTGCAGAGGATCTTCAGGGGTCCGCCCGCCAAAGCAGCTGCGGACCCAGTGGCCGAAATCGGGTGCGCCCGAGACAAGTAGACCCCTGGACGGTAAACAATGAATGAGCCAATAGCGTGTAATACTCTCACATGTTTTCGCCCAGACTGGGAAGTCATACATGTATCTGCCCTGTCCAATTTTTGTTTTTACTCTGTGAAGTATGTAGGACAACGGTCGCTACAGTCATCGAGAAGACTCTAAAATAAAGTGAATATCATGATTTGAATTGTTCCTGTTGTTTTCCTTCTGTGTCCATATTGTCTGTTGTTCTCCTTTCCTGAGTTGAAAGTCAACATCATGATGAAAGCAGGGAGGGAGACACGGCAGGAGACGTTGTGTAGACTGCAGGCGAGGGGTTCCGTCCCGCTAAACACCAAGATTTTCCCATACATGTATTATTCGCAACGACACAACATGATTGGTGGGAAACATTATTAATGTGATAATTATTGTCTGAACTCAAGGATGATGCTATAAGAACAAACTCACCGGGAGAAAGAAGGAATCAAAGAAGAAAACAATGCTTGCAGAAAGGGAGATTGTAATGCTGAACTACTCCCATGTCCATAGCCATCAATAACTGAGTCTATCCAGTATGAAGTCAACCAACCCCGATAGATGCACACAGAGAAATAGAAAGAGCTTATCTGTTTTCTCTTCAATACCGCTATGCTTAAAAAAAACGAAGAAAAAATAGAATAAAAACCAGAGGGTGAAGCCAAACTGGTCCCAGGAGCAGCACATGTCTGCTCTTGACAACAGTCATAAAAGTGCACACTGATCAGTCAATCTCATGATCGCCCATGTGTGCCCACAGGCGCGCATGAATCACCTCTGCAGCTCCGAGGTTGAAATCATATGGAGGCTGCACTTCTTCATCCGTAATATTTTGGAAGAGCCTGGTGCGTTCTGTCGAGACCTGCATGTGCCATCCCTGTGCGAGGTCCCTCCGGTATTCTTGCTGGACCCGGGGCTCATTATGCTTTGGTCGACGCCATCGCCCATTGAGCTGTCCATGGATCGAAGGGCGTTCGGTAGTTGGGTTATACATAAATTGTATGTAGGCTGCAAGCTCGATCAGGTAGGTACGTTGAGCTGCACTGTAGGGTGCCTGATGGATGCCTGTGATCATGTCATCAACCAGGATTGTTTGGACGATATCTGCTCGAATATCTGTCAGCCTGGGTTGGACATAGCCTCAAGTATTTATCTCGAGCTTTGAGAAAGAGATGGGGAACTCACACCCAGGCCATTGTGCTTCAAAGACACCCAACAAGTTATAAAGGGCGAAGAGTTGCGTGGCTAGGGAGAACCGTCTCTGGACATTAAAAGGAGTAGCCTCCCCTCCTGCACCTGTGATGAGCTTGACAATGGCTCTCACACCACCCTGCAGGACCTCCCAATCCTGCTCAGCCTGGAGACATGCTCCGCCACGGACCAGCCAGAACAGGAAACGCATCTTGGCCTCCCCAATGTCGACACTTCCATCTTCTGACTCGAAGGGCCCCGAAAGCAGGTTCTCAGGAATCTGTGTGCTGGGGTGAATCTCTATGTGCGATCCTAGGAGGGCATAGAGATAGCACTCTTGATCCAGGAGGAGAACATTAGGATTGCGAAAACGGTCCCGGCTTGGGAGTCCGTGCTCGAATTTCTTGAAGTCGAAGGCAAACTTGTCTGGCATGGTCATGACCCTCTCCTCAGCCTCGGGGATGGTGAAGTAGGCACGGTCACGAGCATGCTGTCGAGTCCAGACCTCCAAGGAGGTGATCATCATACGAAAGTCTGCCCAAGAACAACGGAGAATGGCAGACTGTAGGTTTTTGTTAGCTAATTGGGACTATCGTCGTCACCCTACCACAGGTAACCTGACCTGGTCCGGTAGATTGAGCTGCTCACCTGGAAGACTGGGTCCCCAATAATTCGGGCCTCGTCTACGCACCATCCATTGTAGGATGCGACTGAGATGGCATCAAGGCCATAGTAAGTGTCCCATGTGAGCCCAAAAGCAGCGTTGACTAGCTGGTACTTGGCAGAAGGCGAGGACAGGCGGTTGTACAGATCGGAGTTGACAAGAGGCAGGGATAGATTTCTCGAGGTGACAAAGATGACCTCGAGGATTTCCTGCGGCAGCTTGTGTAGCTGCAGGCGGTCTCTCCTTCTCTGGCTATCGTCGGCCACAGTGGGCTGCTTGGTCTTGGAAGGCGCCGTTGTGGTTGACTTGTGCTGGGCACGCTTCCCGCGCACTCGAACTGGAGTGAGCTTCATTATTGTTGTTTTCAATAAAAAAAAATCGTTTTCCTGAAAAAGGAACCAAGAAGAAGAAAGCACCACACCACCAGCTATCAGAAGTTCTTACCCCAAAGTAGGCGGGGTGTGGAAAATTGCTGGTTTGGAAATCTTGAAGCTAGACGCATGAGGCCCTGGCTGCTAAGTTTTTCTCACAACGCAAGCAGTTTGAATTGGTGGTCAATTTCAAAAATGGAAGAGGAAAAACAGGATCGAATCTTTAGAACACTAAGCTTTGAAACTGCGAAAGGTGGGGAATCACATTGAAGCATGGTGATTTAAAGCACGAGTGTTGGATTAAAGTTGACCTAAATAAAGAAGGCAAGCCGCACGCTTTTATGCGGGGCAAGGGTTAGGGTACAATCTTTGATATGGAGTTTGACGTAATGAAGAAAATCTGCTATCAAATTCTCGATTCAGCAAACAACTTGTTACAGTATGCTGCAGCTGCAACGTCAACCATAACAGCGCGCGAGGTCTAGAGATCTCGGAGACAATTGCTGTCAAGTATCCTTCCGAGGTGGGAGGTCGTCAGCAATCGTCTGTCGCAATGCGCTCCGTGCTGCAGCCTGCTGTCCCGTCCCGCAGGCTGCTTCGTTTCCTGCGCTCCCAGTCCGAGGGAACTCCCTTCTTCAGTCCTCACCATGTCCATACCCATAGAGCAGGTGCAAGATGGACTGGCCAGTCTCGTCAGGTGACTGGCAACTCTACTTCGCCTAGCCCAGGCGGAATCAACCCTCTTTCTTGCTTATCCTCAGCTACTAGGCTAAAACGCCTCGAGCCTGCCCGCCAAGCCTCTGTCTTCCACGTCGAGAACGTCCTTCCAAAACATCTGAAGCGAGTACGCTCGTCCGGCCTGACGCTGCTGGCCGTAAATAATACCACGACCTCGCGCCGGTTCGCCTCTAATGGGGATCGCTTCGATGGAGAAGAAGACAACAAGTCTGCGTCGGAGAGACTATGGGGGCCTAATGCCGTGAAACCGGATTTTCGAAGTCGCAGCACCGACGACCTGGAGGATTCCATATTCACCGCTGGCATGACCGGCAGACGTGCAAAGGCCGCGTTGGAGCCCGTCTTGAGATGTACCGAGGTCGACGAGAAAGGTGATGCCATCCTCACGGATGGCGCCTTCAAAAAGAGTGAGCTTATTGCCAAGGTGAGCCGCAACTACTCCAGCCACGACGTTCTGCTACTCCTTTGCGTAACACAGAACCATATGCTAAAATTTCTTGACTACTACAGTATGGCCTCATGCCCCGTGACCTTCGCAAGATCGACTCGTCCAATCTCCCTCACATCCTCATCCGTCCGTTTGCGATCCTCCTCAACCTGCTCCACCTGCGCGTGCTGATCAAACACGACCGCGTGCTCCTCTTCGATGTGTACGGCTCGTCCAGCTCCTCTGCACAGTCCGAGTTCATGTACGAGCTGCAGGGCAAGCTGCGCCATAAGCAAACGCCCGGTACGAGCGGAGGGCTTCCCTACGAGTTTCGGGCTCTCGAGGTGGTGCTTATGTCGGTGACGGCTGAGCTGTGGAAGGAGTTTGGCACCGTCCAGGAGCCCGTCATGCACCTGCTGAGCGATCTTGAGGAGGACGTCGACCGCGAGAAGCTGCGGGTCTTGCTGGTGCTCTCCAAGAAGGTCAGCACGTTTGAACAGAAGGCGAGGCTGGTGCGTGATGCGATAGACGAGCTGCTGGAGGCCGACGACGACCTGTCGGAGATGTACCTGACAGAGAAGGCACGGGATATCAGGCGCGAGCTGGATGATCACACCGAGATTGAGATGTTGCTAGAATCCTACCACAAGATTTGTGACGAGGTCGTCCAGGAGGCGGGCAACTTGGTGTCCGGCATCCGGAACACGGAAGAAATGTAGGTTAAGCACTTCTCTTTCTCTTTCTCACGCACACATACTATACAACCGTGGCCTCTGCGCGTACGATGCCCTGCTAATATTACGCCACAGTATCCGCGCCATCCTGGACGCCAACCGCAACTCCCTTATGCTTCTCGAGCTCAAGTTCAGCGTCTACACCCTCGGCCTTGCCATGGGAACGTTTTTAGCAGGCCTATACGGTATGAACCTCGAGAACTTTATTGAGGAGACAAACTTTGGTTTCGCGTCTGTGACCGTCGGCTCTGCCGTGGCCAGTATCCTGGTGGCTGGGTGGGGCTTCACCAAGCTGCGCAAAGTGCAGCGCGTACGCATGAGGGAGCCGACCACGCGCACTCGCAAGATCAGCGAAGGCCGGGATGGGAAGGACGCGCTGGGTCCGTACGGTGTACGGGAGTGGTACCGCGAGGAGAGCCCCACAGCGTTGTTGGAGGCGAAACATAGGGAGAGGATCAAGAGGATCGCGCAGTTGAAGGAAAGACGGACTGAGGTGACTGGATTCAGGAAGTGGCTACAGCGGTTTCGCTGAGAAAAATCGAAAATAAAGGGCTCCTTCGCGGTTCCTGGCAGGATACCCTGTAACCTGCGAAGAAGAAGACGAAGAAGAACAATAACAAACTTGGGTAGCTGTGTCAGGTTTCGAGAGGGAGGGATGGGAGACTTGTTGGACGGTACGCTGGCCTCGGTCTGGAGGTTGACAGGCCAACCGAGGGGTCGTCCGCACTATATCCTGGCATTTTCGACTCGATCTGCGTACATATTGGGCGGCGTTTTGTGATGATGATCAGTCCCCTCTCAGTTCATAGCAAGGGATTGTAGGTCGATGATACCCCCCCTTTTTCTAACTTTCTATCTTTTTGCTCCTCTGTCTCTGAACAATTTGCACTGTTTGGATACTACTATTTCTCATTGCTATAGTGATAAGAAACTACTGGCATTTTCATTCAGCTGTCGAGACGACCTCAATCCTGCCTCTTTCAGAAACTCTCGCGACAGACATGTTGCCGGTTCCTGTCCGCTCAATCACCGCGATAATAGTTCCCTCAGCCTGAACATCTCGACGTCCCCGTCCTCGCTGCCAGCTCCTGCCCGCCGCGATAGCCGAATCCACTTCTTCCCCTCTCGCTTTCGCGCCTCAAAGAGATCCGTCCCACCAGCCTCGCCGTCCGCTGCTCGCGGCGGTGGCGGCGGAGCAGCTGGTGCGTGGTAAGTATCCGCACCGCTGATTTCCTCGGTCGGCGGGGGTACGCGTGCCCTCCTGTCGGGACTGGATAGCGATTCCTTGACCTCGGTGACTAGTGGGTCCCGGCTTAAAATTGTGAGTGTGATGGTCGACGGCGCACGTTTTTCGTTGTCGTCGTCGTCGTCGTCGAAGTTGTCGTCGTTGTCGTTCCACTCGGTATTGGGCAGGGATTGGGGGTTCCCCTTGGGCGGTGACGCTAGCAGCGCGGCCATGACTTCGGCGTCCTCGAGGTCGATCTGTCTCAGCGCGCGGTGGCGTACGAACTGCGACATTTGGGATTGGTAGCGGCGGGTGTAGATTGCGTTGGCCTGGCTGCAGAGGGCGAGGGAGGGATATGTGGAGATGAGGACGAAGATGGGCTCGTCTGTTCCATCGCTCTGATCATCATCATAATTATCTACCTCCTCCCCCCTTACTGCCTGAAATAGAAAATGGTGTGACCTCTTTGGGGGGATGGGCTTGTTGAAGAGTGACAGGCGGAACTGCGAGGCGGATGGGCTGGGCGAAGGGTTGTAGGTCGCGCAGAGCTCGAGCACGTCGGTCCAGAGCCTTGTAAACGCTGGGTCTGTTGCTGAGACGGTGGGTTGGAGGGTGAAGAACCAGAGGCGTGTGACTCCCATCTCTTGTGTGAGGGTGTGAGTGTGTTGGTTGTAGATATTGCGGGTGAGTTGAGGAAGACAAGCAAAAAGAATTGGGAGTTCTCTTCGTCTTATTCGTCTTTTTCTTTTTTCCTTCTAGAGTTTTCCCTTTGCTTTTTCGTTCCTTCTTCCTTGGGAAGTTGTGAGGGAGGGAAAGGAAGGCTCTCTTCTGGCTGAGATTTGGTGGGATTCCTAGCTTGATATCAAGTAAGTCTCACTGGATTCTCCGAAAAAAGATGATGAGATGGGTTGACATTCCTAAGTTCGAGGATGTATTGGTAGAGAGAGAGAGAGATCTGCATATACATGCACGTACAAACACAAATCTCATTTCTCTTCTCCATCTTGTTTTTCTCGATTCCCATTTGTTCTTTTTGCTGGGCACGCTGCAGCAAGTGGCACAAGAGCAATGACGGAGTCGTTTATGGAGTTTACGTGTAACCCTTGGCCCCCTGACGACAGGTTCGAACCCCATCGACGTCAGAGGGCCTAGCCTGGCCGAATAGTCGCCCCTTCCCGCACTTATGGGGCATTAGTGGGGTTATTATAGAGGCTAGCATCGAACTGAACCCGCCAAATCTAAAAAGATGATGGTGTGGGTGTGTGTCAAGCTTAGCAGCCATAGCGGCATTGCTCTTCTCCCCTCCCTTCATCAACAAAAGTGTGGTAGGATGCTATGTACTTCTGTATGCACCTTAGATGGGAGGGATGGTTGAGGTCGTATCATCCTGAGGGTCACTTGCTTCATCCCGTGTTGAACTGCACCTCTTCATGACGAGAAGCCACGACCACAACTAGGACCGGGACCAGGACTAGGACCAGCATTCGGACGGGGGCTGTGATGCTGTAAGGACGTAATTGTTGGGAGGACAAGTTCAACGCAGCTTGGTGGCAGTGTTTGTTATGTACATGAGACAAACGGCCTTAGCACAGATAGGAAGGTACGGTGTTGGTGCTGTGCTGTGCTGTGCTGTGCTGTGCTGGGGTGTTGTAGCTTACACGCCGCAGAAACCTTGTAGTAGGTAAGCAGTGAAGGTCCACTGGAAGTCATGGCCACTCCGACAGCGTTGTGGTTCGGTTTTGGAGGGGAAGGATGCAAAGCAGCAGCAACCCTGAATAGTGACACAATGATCGACAGTCGTTTCTAACCATGCATTGATGATGAGGGAGAGGTGTATATTTGCTACTTAATATATTTAAGGTGAGAGTGTGATTTGTACATGTAAAAGACAACAAAGAAGTTGTTGAGTGACCTCTCGAGTTCTCACGCCAATGGAGAAGGAAAGGACCGCCTCCTTCTCTCCTCCCCCATGTATTTACATTTCCTCTCTCGCCTTGACGCTTTCAACACACTTTTGCCATCTCAACCACCTCATGTAAATCCCCTCCGCAATCGAAGTGGCCACCGTGCTGACCGCAAAGCCAACCCAGATACCGTCTAAGCCCCACCGCAGGGGACCCAGCTCTAGCCACATGGCGAGCGGAACTCCGACAGCGTAGTTCATGACGAAGACAATCCAGGCCGCAACATCCTGCCTCCCGAGGCCGCGCATCATGCCATGCGTGCCGCAGAGAACAGAGTCGACGCTCTGGAACAAGGCGACGGTGAGGAAGCTGTTGGCAGCGATGGCCTGGATCTTGGCGTCTTCAGAGAAGATGGAGGGGATATGGTGGCGGAACACGTAGAGAAGGGCCGCGTTAAAGAGGCCGACAACGGTGAAGACGATCAAATAGAGGTGTGTGGCACGCCGTGCGGTTGGGAGCATACCGCCTCCTATGAGATGACCGAGCCGCGTGCTGACGGCCACGCTGATGGAGAATGGGATGTGCCAGACGATGACTGTCGCTGTCGTCTGTTGTTCCAACCACAAGGATGCAACGTCAGCCCAGATACAGACAGAGAGAAAAGAGAGAGAACGTCTGCTTGGCAAACTTACCAAGATGGTCTGGGCGGCCAGATGCTCCGTACTGATATAAGATGTGCTGAGCGTGAGAATCTCAAACGCGCCCCACTCAGCCAATGTTGCGACAGCGCCCGCTGTAGACAGGGAGACCATGGTGCCCCATTTCCTCAGCGCCTCCCTGGAGAAGCCTCCCCAGCAGCCGTGAGACCACCTACCCAAGGGTGAGACGATATACAGCAGCAAGAGGATGAACCGCAGGTTGTTGCTCAGCGCCGCGCCCAGGGCGGCACCCTCGAGCCCCATGCCGAGCGGGAAGGCCAGCGCCCAGCTCAGCACCGCGTTCACGGGCGCACACACGATGAGCACCGCCATGCCGGCGTTGCAGTCGCCTTGCGCCTGCAGGAACCTCTTGAGCGCCTCGAACGCCGCGTACCCGGGCAGCCCCACGAGGCTGTACTGCAAAAACGACCCCGCCCGCACCGCGACGTCGTGCTGCCTGACCACGAGGGGCAGCACCCACGGCGAGCATGCCCAGAACAGCCCGATCGGCACGGCCGCCAGCGTCATCAGCAGCAGCATACGCTGCACGTGTAAGCCCACGGCGGCCGGGTTGCCTGAGCCGTACGCCTGGGCGCACAGCGTGTCGAGGGCCGTGGCCATGCCCTCGAAGACGGCGAGACCCACCACGTTCATGGTCGTCACGCCGATGCTGGCGGCGGCGAGGTCGTCGGGGCCCAGGTGGCCGGCTACCACCGTGATGATGACGAAGAAGGAGTACTGCAGCAGGTACGTGGCGATGAGGGGAAGCGAGTAGCTCGTGAGCAGCCATAGCTCCGAACTGCTGCTGCTGCTGCTGCTGCTGCTCGACCCGCAGACGCCGGCCTCGTCTTCGCTGTGGATAACGGCCTCCGCAGGTGGTTCCGGCCTCGGTGTCGTCGAGGCCGGACCCTCCGAGAGCAGTGGGCTGCACTCATCGGCCTCATGATGCACGTCCCGCTGACCGCGCATGCTGGGCACAAACGAAGCCCCCAATCGCTGAGCGAATGGCTTTTTCTTCTCTCTCTTTCTTCTGTGGCAGATGTGCTGGTGTAGACTTGTTGTGCTGTTCCTTTCAGGACCTTCGGGTCAGGATGCCGTGCCTGAAAACATTGTCGTTGGTCGGTATTCATATAATTTGCCGCACTCAAATTGAAGATTTTCTGGCCTGGCTGCGATTCATTGGAGAATCCACCGGCCCGTCGTGGGTCTACCTACTTAGCCAAGAATCCTCGAGTACAATTTTTTTTTTTTTTTTTTTTTTGCCTCCCTAAAAGAAGAACCTCGCGTGATACAGATTCTCGACGGGCAAAAAGCAATTGGTCAATTATCTTATTCAGGAAAAGAAATTTGTAGCCCAGAGTTAGACCAACAAGATCTGGTCATTTACCTCCACCGTCCTTTCCGAGGTCTTTGTTAAGAGGCTCTCCTCCGCCTCTTGTTTGCCATGCATAGTAGAACTCCACCGCTCCTCCCGAGACAACTGCCCAGGTGCAAGGCTCGCCCCGGTTAAGAGACCCACCACCAACGCCATGAAGGATGTCTGAGAAAACAAAAATATGTAAGGGCCCAATGACAGTGGGTAGAAGCCTGTAGCGTTGAGAGTTTTTGCAGAGCAATACACAGTTATTGTCGTTTGCCTGGAGGTTCTGGGAAGAAGGAAGTAGGCTTAGAAGCAGTCGAGAGCTTGCATGTTGATGTTTTGAGTTAGAGTTAACTGAGACTGATAGGGTGTTATTAATGCAGGACTTGTCCTCAAAGGGTCTATCTCATGGAATTCAAGATATAATCCGAACTGAATTGGAATATTTCTCATAATAATATCAGTGCTGCGAAAATATTTGCCCAAAATGCATTTGAAACTCCATATATTCTGCTATTGCACAATGCATACTGAATGGGTTCCTAAGTCTCAGTCGTCATAGCCTGTCCTACACCATGGGCGGGAGCTCATCAGACTATGCTTAACCTTCTGAATTCCTTGATTAACATGCACTTCGCAATGATGCTGCATAGCTCTTATGTAGCTGATGCAGGCGTGTTGAGAGAGGTGGAACAGTTGTTGCAATGCATGAGTGGGTAAGGGTGTGCTTCAGCAATAAATTCGGCAACCAGGGTGGGAAGCGGGAGAATAAAAAGAACAACCGAATGTGATGCAGGCAGAAGAAACTGACGATATCTAACTACGTTGCACTTGAGGTGACATTTCAATTCAAGATGAAGCAATGCTTGCACTCCCCAATCAACATCGGATCTCCCAATCAGCAGTTACTGAGATGATACCAAATCTTGATGGTACGATGTCCCCTATGGGGTTTGTCGCATCTTTACTTGTGAAACACTTCTGTGGGAGGAGTATCTGTGCAGAGTCCCCCAGGGGTCATCCTACATTTTCAGCTTAGCCTTTGTTCATTCAGACCCATTTGGGATTCAACAAAAGATCGTTCCGCATTTGGGGGCCAATAATCCTGCATGGTCCAGAATCCTTTCTTTGAGCACACCGCATGTAAAGTCCGAGGTGAACCCCTCCACATTGCCATCGGATTTTTCCCCTCTGCCTTTTTCCTGTGTTGACTGGGAAACTTGATACCCAAGATGAAATCACGATTGTGAAATGGGCAGAGAAGAGAAACCATCCTTCGCGGCCAGGCATGAGCCGTCGCTCGTCGTCCTCGCCTCCCAGATATCCGCTGCTGTGGTGCATGGGGTCGTCAAGTCGCTGGAGAATGGGGTGGACCCTGTCGATCCCTTCCAGGTCCTCTTGATCCGGATGATTATCACGGGGGTGGGCTGCTCGTTCTGTCTATGGCTTAGACGAGGGCCCGAGTCTCCCTGGGGTCATCGCGATGTTCGCCCACTACTGCTGTTGAGAGCGGTCGGAGGGGTGCTTGGTGCAGGTGGCATGTACTGTAAGTCTTGCAACTGAATAATAGTTTCCTCTCATATTTGTTGTTAAGAGGGTGTCATTGTTGGGTTTGCACGGTGTACTAACACCACATGTGGCAGATTCGATTCGATACCTTACATTGTCGCAAGCAACCGCCCTGAACTTCCTAGCCCCCATGGGCGCCATGATCATCTCGAAATATATGGACCATGGGACATTCACGTTCATTGATCGTGCGGGTGCGGCTATAGCGCTGGCCGGGGTGGTCATGGTGGTGCAGCCTGACAATTTTTTCAAATCTGGCGAGACGTTAACATTTGGGCCCAAGCCAGATGCCTTTGCGAAATGGAAGGGTTTGGCTTGTGGTCTAGTAGGCGTTATGGGCACAATCGTGAGTTCTCAGCCTCCAGTATTTGGGCTTTGCTCGTTTTACCTACTTGTTGCTATTCAAAGCCCCAAAAGGCTGACATCAAGGAATTTGTCCAAACTATGAAAAGATCGCTCTGACGACCATGCGCCGCATGGGATCTCGTGCACACCCGCTGACCATGGTCAACTATTTTGCGTGGGTTGTTGTGCTGGTTGCCATGACAGTGGTGACTATCAAGCAGCTCAGTTGGCCGAGCAGCCCCAAGGCATGGACATATATGACCATTGTCGGGGTTTTCGGAGGCTTGATGGTACGTGTGGAAGCTTTTAGTATATGTGCAACGAGCGGATTACTGACCAGAAACACAGGAATTTCTCCTGACACTTGGGATTGCGAGCGACGCATCGTCCGTGGCGACCATCATGATCTATTCGCAGGTTTTGTGGGCTCTAATACTCGACCGTATTTTCTGGCATGTCAGCATGAACGTGTGGACGTTTGTAGGGGTCGGAAGCGTGATAGGCAGTCTCACCCTGGTCTCTCTGGCAAAGGAGATGCCAGCGTTTGGCCGGACGAAGCAGCGTTACGAGACTATTCCTATTATTGACGACAATGGCGTTACGGTGCATGAGATTGATCTGGATAGCCTTTATGACTATGAAGAAGTCGATACAATATGATAGAAGCTCACTGAGAAGGACTACAAAGTCAATTAATTTTTGGTGAAAGCTGGAGACATATAATTTTTAACAACATAGGGACTTGGCGTAGATAGACTCGCGGACCTTGATCGGCAGCAGTATCAGTCCTCGATATTGCCACAGCATCCAAAACACAAGGGACAACATTCTCGTCGGATAGACAAATCTTCTAGTATGTAGATGAGAAGTAAAGTAGTCCCATGCGAAGCCATAGGGATGACGGTCAAACAAAGGAAGGGAGAAAGAAAGGAAAAAGACGTTGGACATGTCCACACCACAAAGTCGCCGATCACATGCACGTTTGTCATGACAGACAGGAGATGCCCTGACGATCTCGGAAAGCCCAGAACGAAACATTTACCCCCCGGCCATCTATCTGAAATTGAGCAGGAAGGCAGAAGAAGAAGGGGAAAAAAGGAAATTAACACGTGCCAAATAACCACAATGAAAATCAAATACTACAATGTACAACGTCTCGAATCGTGCGTCCTCCCCATCTGCGGTACCGGCTGAGACATGACGTCAAGCTTGTCGATCATGGAAATAAACGACGCACTGAGATGCAAGGCTCGGCTTTCTCTTTTCAGCAGTCCGGTCAGCATCGATCTGCCAGAAGTGAGGGATCGTCCCTCCTCCCTATGCGGGGTGCAGCCTCTTTGGATGGAATCCGGGGAAGGATGATGACTCGACTCCACGCCTTTTCTGGGGATACTCGAACTTAGCCCCGGACAGAGGGGTGTGAGCCTTGGACACCACCGAAACAATGCCGAGCCCGACAGGCCGGTCAGCCCACCATTTTGTTGTTTTGGTGGTAGCCCCATGGACTTGGCCGTGGTGGATTATCGTTAAAGCGAACCCATATGATGTATAAGTAAGAGGAAGAGGACTCTTGTCTGTCTGTCTGTCCTTTGGCTTAAGCCACAAGGCTTGTTAGGTTGTTTTCCTCCATCATTGGCCGAGCACCAAATTTCCCCTCCCTTTGTCAGGTTCTCAACATGAAGAAGTCCAAGTTCTACGGCCTCAGAGGCACGTCGCTAAACGTTGCGATCGCCGTCATAGCCGGCACTGACTTCGCCCTCTTCGGATACGACCAAGTGAGCCAGCCGTGAAAATTCCGCATGACAATCGTTCAAGACCTGAATTACTAATGAGAATGGTTTCTGTCTCTTCTCGCAGGGTGTTATGGGTGGGCTGCTGACCCTGTCCTCCTTCTTGCAATACTTCCCCCAAGTGGACGTGGACAACCCACCACCTGGTTACACTGCTTCGCAGGCATCAAATGTACAGGGCATCACCGTGGGAGGTTACACCCTGGGGTGCTTCTTCGGAGCCGTAGCCACAATCTGGCTGGGCAACTTGCTCGGACGAAAGAGAGCCATTATCACTGGTTCGACTATCATGGTCATTGGCGCTGCCATACAGTGTGCCTCATTCTCCCTGCCACAGCTTATTGTTGCTCGTCTCATCACCGGTTTTGGCAATGGTAATTTTTCAAAACCCGGCCCCTCTTGTCGTCATGATCTCTTACTGAGAGGCTGTACAAAACAGGAATCAATACGTCGACGGTGCCGACATGGCAGTCCGAGACATCAAAGCCTCACAAGCGGGGACAGATGGTCATGATTGAAGGATCTCTCATCGTCTTTGGTGTGATGCTAAGTTACTGGATCGACCTCGGCCTCTCGTTTCTCGAGCCGTCCACTATCGCCTGGCGGTTTCCCATCGCCTTCCAGATCATCCTGGCCCTGTTTGTCGCCCTGGGAATTCCTGGTCTGCCTGAGTCTCCTCGATGGCTGATCTTGAAGGGACGCGAGGACGAAGCCCTTGAGGTTCTCTCAGCACTTGCGGATCTCCCCCCGGACGATCCCAGGGTCCACAGCGACTTTCAAGCGGTCAAGGATGCTGCCCTCGAAATGGCGTCTGGGTCGTTTAGGGACTGCTTCAAGAAGAACGAGAATCGCAATCTTCATCGGACCATGCTTGGATATGTCAACCAGATGTTCCAACAAATCTCAGGGATTAATATTATAACATACTGTGCGTTCACTGGGACTTTTGACTCCCTTTTAAAAATTCCATTTCAATGTTCTTTTCCCGCACAGTCGTCGCTGACTACCAGGACCTACTTTTGCAGATGCGGCTACTATTTTTGTCAGCATCGGCTTATCAAACTTTCTCAGCCGGCTTCTCGCAGCGCTAAACGGAACAGAATACTTCATCGCATCCTGGATCGCCATTTTCACCATTGAAAAGTTTGGTCGGCGCAAGCTCATGCTTTTCGGCGCCGTCGGCCAATCCCTATCGATGGTCGTGCTGGCAGTTACCAGCAAGTACACCGACGTCAGCAAAGGGGCGGGAATCACAGCCGCCATCTTCCTCTTTGTCTTCAACTCCTTTTTTGCTGTTGGCTGGCTGGGTATGACCTGGCTCTACCCTGCAGAGATCACGCCTCTGGCCATCCGAGCCCCGGCCAACGCCATCTCGACCACGGCCAATTGGATCTTCAACGTAAGTTTCTACCAAAAGGCTGATTACAGCGCTGCCTCTATATGACTAGACCTACTTGCTGACATTTTCATCTCATTAGTTCCTCGTCGTGATGGTCACACCTCCTGCTTTTGCCAATATTGGTTATAGGACTTATGTGGTTTTTGCCGTCATCAACGCCTTCATGGTGCCGTGCGTCTACTTTTTCTTTCCCGAAACAGCCTACCGGTCTCTCGAAGAGGTGATTATTGTCCTTACCCCTTGCCGTCTTTTTTTATTCTTCTTCCACCCCTCCCTATGAACATCAGCTGACTCGAGGGGCGTGCAGATGGACGAGATTTTTCAGGATGCCCATGGGTTCAAAGGCGCTTTCGATGTTGTCAAGATCGCCAGGGAGAAGCCAAGGCGTTACGACAAGCACGGCGAGCTTCTCATCAACTATGAAGATACAGAATATGCCCACAGGAGGCATTCGGGTGTTGGTAGTGGTCCCGGGCGTCAACATGATTATGCCCACACTGAGAAGAGTGATGAGCATATCAATGGGTTTGAGGAGAGAAGGGAGCATCTGTGAGGGGGGATGGCAGAATGAGTTTTGAGAAGAGGAAATTGAAAATGTGCAAAAGTTGAGTAAAGGGTTTACAGGAGCATCCCAGCAAGCGCTGGAGACTCAGATCATTGAGTAGAGAGGACGAGAGTATATTGAACCAGCTGGAGTAATTACCTCGACCAGGACCATTTGATCCCAAACGAGGCTGATACGAGCCTTTGCAATCTCAGCTACAAAGGCTTGGTTCCTCCAGGTGTCAGGGGACCTTCCCTTTCCCCTCTTCCAGCCGTATCCGTGCACTGGACTCGTCTCCTCTATCTCACCGTCATCATTATGGACGGTGTGGTAGTATGCGTGTTCTGGAGGCTGGGCGCATCTTCATCGCTACCGCCATCTGGCTGTTGTACTACTTATTCACACTGCAAGCATGAGTAGCGAGGACGAGGACGAGGACCTTTGCTGCTGCGCGTAATTTCATGTCGAGTACTGTAGCAGGGCTTATGGTGAAAGGTAACTATACAGGTACTACTCGAGATCTAGGAGCGAATGGCGTCCTTAACGCGTCTCCTAGTTTTGAGAGGTTACGCCAAGCAGAAGCAACCTGAGCGCCGTCCTTTTGTTACTCACTCACAGATCTGCTACCAAGCAGCCAGCTTTCTGCGTATCTCGAGGCGCTTCAGTAAGCCCGCATTTGCAAACGAATCTTCCCTCGCGGCTTGACCAACACGCACACGCCTGCATTAAACAAACAGGAGAGTAACCTCAAAAAGCAGACTAAACAGCATGTTCTCACTAATAAATGGTGATAAACCTCACAAGTACCTGATACCTGGGCCGATTTCGAGAGAGTGACATGTGCCACGTTAGAGCTCTGAAGCGGTATGCCAGCACTTGGAGGCTACCCGTGGGTCCCACCCTTGATTAAGTAACCAAGCGTCTCAGAACGAGACTGATCCGCCCTTGAATTTGCATTCATAGTTGCAATGTTTCTAAAATCCCTCAACAAACAGCCTGACCCGCTGCACTCTGCGCACAAACGTAGAGCCCGTAACACACATACGTCTTCCGTAGTATAGTGGTCAGTATGCAAGCTTGTCACTCGACATGTGTCTTCTAAGTATCGGAAGATAGTCAAAGAAGAGCAACTCGCTTGAGACCCGGGTTCAATTCCCGGCGGGAGAGTTTTTTGGTCATTTCACATCCTATTCTGATTTTTATTGACTTCCGGAGATGCCCAGTGTCTTGCTGTACGTGCCTCTTCCTTCGCCTGTTTATTTTGCGTCGAGTTGGAGCCGTGTTGCTTCATTTTGTGGGCTGCTGTGGTTGATCTTCTGTCTTATCCTACACTGGGGTTTCGCTCTCTGCCCGGCAGTGTCCGGAACACAGCCTACTTGATTACACAGTGGCCATTTCTTATACAAGATTCTTGCTGTCTGTATTTCTTTCATATTTGTTTATGAAAAGAGTGTAGATACTGGCTCGAAGCAACAGTGCGCCAGTCACATCGGAGGACGGAACGTTACAAGTGAAAGGACCTTTTTTCTTAATAAAAAAACCAACCTACCAAAATAGCTTCGCAGCACACTCCCGAACCTGGCACTTGTTAGATTTACACACATAGGCTGGGTTATCTGACGATTCTGGTTTTTGGGCCGTGATCTCAACAAGCACGCACCCCCCCCCCCCCCGAGCAACAGATTCGAGTTCAAACCTTCCACGCGACAACGGTCCTTTCAAGACCTAGAGCCTGTAGTGCTCCCTAAAGCCGCTCATAGATGCCTCGGCAGCTAGCGGGCACACATCAGCTGCTTAGATGCTTTCAGGCCTAGCAAGTTTACAAGGCTCGTCTGGTAACTTTTCAGGTGCTCTCTTCTTCAACACAATTATTGTTCAGCCCGTTTTAATTATTGTTCTGCATTTCATCGTAAATTCAGTATATATTCAAGCCTCAAGTGTCAATATTTGATGATAATATTAAGCAGACTCAGGACAAGCTTGGGGGTTTCTGGCCATGTGCTTCTCTTCTTACTTTGCGGGCCGTGGCATTGATTCTCGCTTTGTCAAGGCGGGCGGCTTCTTCTCTTCCCATGGAATGCTTCTCTTCCCATGGAATGGGAACCCCCCCCCCCTTTTTTCTTTCTTTTTTTCTCTTTCTCTTTCTTCTTTCTCTTTTCAACACCAAGTCGCGGGATCGATGTCCTGTGTTTCAAGTTCGCTTCGGAGCCCTATGATCTGAATAACACCCCATGCGCGGGAAATGGTGAGAAGTCCAAGGTTGTTGCTGTTCAGTGCCCCAGACAAGTATGGACAAGGATTCGGGCATATTGTGTACTTCTAAAGGCCTCTGGTAGGAAGAGCGGACTTTTCGTCTGACGTGCCCTATGTCTTAAAATTTGCCCACTATGGGCAATGGTCGTCGACGTTGACCCCTCTCGGCTCCGGAGATTGTCTGCGATCACCATCGCACTTAACAATATTAACTAAAGTCCGCCAGATGCCCAGGTATATCACAAAGCGCAGAGTCAACGGCCTTGTGGTCCAATTAACGTATTTATAGGGTCAAGTTCTGGAACTCGGTCACACAAGTTACATCATTCGGTCTTCACATTTAAATTCTGAACCGGAACTCACGGCTCGCAATCAGTTGATACTTCGTACCTTCCCTCCTCTCGTGTGAAAACTCTCGATTCGAACTTTGGAGGCCGCACTTGGCTACCACAACGTGCTAATAGTACAAGTCGAGAGCCTTACCTGCAGCTTGACGGCTAGTCTAAGCATTTTCTGCCGATCGCGCTCGATAAATCTGAATATGGCAACTGAAAGTATTCCTCCTGTGGGTTTCGGCTTGCTGGTGAGTGATGCATCAAATGAAGCTATAAGGGGGATCGTGACAGAGAGGATCGACACGCCCTTTCTTTACAGCGGGTAACTAACTACCAGAATCATCACACAGGGCTTCACCTGGCGAGCAAAGCAAGTCCCAGACGAGCAGGCCTTCAGCGCAATGAAAGCTGCAGTCAACAATGGCGCAACCATGTGGTCCTCTTCGACCGCGTATGGTCTACCCCCGCAACCACCGACGGCCGGCCTGTGGCTGTTGCGACGTTACTTCGAGAAGTACCCCGAAGACGCACCCAAGGTGACGCTCTTCATCCGGGGCTGCATTGACTATGAGAACCGCTTAGCGAAATGCACACGCGAGGGCGTTCGTGCCAGCTGGGAAGAGGTCGACAGGATCCTCGGCGGCGTCAAGAACATCGACTGTTTTGGCCCTGCACGCATGGACCAGGATGTCCCAGTGGAGGAGACGATTGGTGCCCTCAAGGAGCTGGTGGATGAGGGCAAGATCGGGAGCGTGGGCCTGTCCGAGGTGCGAGCTGAGACGATCAGGCGGGCTTCTGCTGTCTGCCCGATCAGGTTTGCCGAGATCGAGTTCTCGCTCTGGAGCACTGATATGCTTCATAATGGTGTCGCACAGGCCGCCAAGGATTGTAATGTGGTCTTGTGGTGCTATGCGCCGCTGGGCTATGGCTTCCTCACAGGAGCTATCAAGAAGTTCGAGGACATTCCTGAAGGAGACGGGCGCCGCGCCGTCGGTCGTTTCCAGCCAGAGGTAGGCAAATTTCAGATACCAACTCCGACATATGAACGCACAAACTGTGATGATTATGAGCACGAATGGAATTATTTGACTGACAACCGGTGCCCTTGCAGAATTTCTCCAAGAATATTGAGCTGGCCGACAAGCTCATCGAATTCGCCCGTCAAAGGGGTGTGACACCTGCACAGCTTGCGCTCGCGTGGATCCGTGCAAACTCCAACACTGGCATCTGCGGCCCTCTTGTCCCGATTCCTGGACCCACGACTGCTGTTCATGTCGATGAGAACTGCAAGGTGGTCGAGATGTCTGCTCGGGACAAGCAGGAACTAGATGGGATCCTGGAGTCGGTTCCTATTGTTGGGCATCGGCAGGTCCCTGGGATGGATCGCTGGATCTTGACGTAGTCGTTCATAACTTGCAGATTGTGCCCAGATTTTTAAACATTGTTCTCTCAAGCCTCATCTTATCCATCTTTTGATGTATGTAAACATACTTAATGATTGGTTCACGGTGGCTCAAGAAAGGTGACCACTTCACAAAGGTGCTTAGTTTGTTTGGTTGCGGTGGGAAAGGTGGCGCCGCAGCAGACGAGATGGGACCCTGGTGGGCAGAAAGGAGTAATCAACAGGGTCTAGGTGCAGTACTTACAGGGGGCATTCTCCAGGGCCAGCCGGCACTAGAGAACGGCTTAACAGGGTCATGTCGCATCGCTAATTAGCCGCAGTCCAGTACCGATCCCCTGAGCGTTAGCATGGAAGACGCTGCCAAGTTCTGCAAATTATATATCTTGCAGCTGGACCAGCATCTTCAAGCTTGCTTTTCCCATTGTTGTCCTGCTCCGTATATGTGTTGAAGAGAAAAAAAAGATGCGCCCAGCAAAAGAGCTATTCGTTTTCAGTCTGTTGCATGTTGCTCGAGTCCAATGTTGGGACCATGCAAGTCCAGAGGTTCTTGATGCAAGCCTCGCGGCTCATGGGGCATCCTTGGTAGCTTGTAAGTGGTCTGCTGTGGCAGTTATCTCAGGGGGTTGTTGATTCATAGCACCAATAGATGCTGACCTGACTGTTTTATTATTTTGCTCATTACAGTTGTTTCTGTATGAGAATCCCGAGTTTCTTCTAGGCCCGTGATCCCTTCACCTTGTATCCCGAATGCTGACTTCGGGGTGGAAACCGGATGAACAACCCAGCCAAGCGAGTAGGTCTGTTCAAGGGAGAAAGGAGACCACTGTGATCGATTCACCGTTGACAGATTTTCCGCAGGGCCAAAAGCCAAGCTCTTGAGACGGAGTGGTTGTCAATAGGCACCGAATCCCAAGGCAGCAGCCTCTTGAGCGTCGACTGCGATGTCGAAACGACATCATGTGCGAAATATGAAATCAGCGCCTACCCGACCTTGCTCTTCTTCAAGAACGGAACACCAGTCTCGAAATACCGAGGTCCTCGGCGGGCATCTGGGTGAGCTGCAAGCTACAACCCTTCGCAAACTGATTATACAAGGGCAATGAAGCTGATTCCAGGTGGGTACGAAGTATCTCGAATTTTGTATCGCGTCTACTCAGACCTGCGATGACGGAGATAGATGACAACGAAAGCCTGGCATCCTTAGCGACTGCAGATGAAGTTGTGTTTATCGGATACTTTGACCCCAAGGACGAGGTCGCCAGGCAAAGTTTCACAGCCGTAGCGGACAAGTACCGTAACGACTTCACGTTCGGCCTTGTCACCAGCGATGCACTGATAGCGGCACAAAACCTGGAACCACCTGTTGTGGTGTGCCACGTTGTCCAGGACGGAGAGGTGAGGACCTGGAACTCCTTCTCTGATCCAGACGACCTGGACAGGTTCGTCAGGGAAGCGTCAAGGCCTGCCATAGGAGAGCTCATGCCGTATAATCAGCAAATGTTGATCGATGTAAGCCAGACCGTTCTTTCTCACCCTTTCCTCTTCCTCCTCAACAAAGGTTTACTTCGAGACATTATCATTTTCTGACACCCGACCTTTTTTATAAAGCGCGGCTGGCCCATGGTATACGTCTTCGGCGCGACCGAGGCCGACCGCGCAGAACTTCGCAGCTCGTTGCGCAAGTTCGCCAAGTCGCAGTACGACTCTCTAACATGCGTCACGGTCGACCCCCTCGAGTTCCCCCATCTTCAGGCGGAGATGGGTCTCGAGCCTGGTAGTTTCCCCTCGGGTGCGGTTCATCAGCTCTCAAAGGATAGGATCTACCCATACCCGCGCGGTCAGCCGCTGGACACGCGGTCGCTCCAGAAATGGGGTTTGGATGTGTGGCAGGGCCGGATTCAACCTTGGACGCCTCCTGGTGCGACGACTGCCCATGAAAAACATGCAGACCCGACCAAGGGCGTCAAGAGGAAACTGTCGGTTGCGAATATTCCGGGCGTCAATATTAGGGTGGGTGGACGGGATGAACTATAGATGCACATGGATCCCATGTGTTTTAAGTTCGTTGGACATGGCTTCTCTGAGTTATATGATCCATGAAATTACCTCTCCGTCTTAGATTGCAAAGATGGTTATTTGAGCATGCGCTAGAGGATAAACATTGTGTATTCTGCAACAGACCATAGCAACATCACTAGCACAGTTGACACAGATTTTCTTGCCCACAGTCCTTCAAGTGTGCCCCGTATAAAGAAGCTGGCTCAGAAGAAATTGAATGAAAATCCAAGACTCGCCCTCCTTTCTTACCGTACGTTGCTCTCTCAAGACAAATGTGTCGTATTGAACAGGCGGTTGCCCGTGTCGGTCGTGCCGCTCCCGGTGTACTTGTTGCTCGACAGGCGAAGGGTGACAAGATGCAGGCTGCTGTCCTGCGCAACCGCCTGTGCAAGCCCTCCGTTCCCAGTGACGGCCTTGGCCTGAGTGACGCCAGCGACGAGCACGATGCGCAGGTCAGGGTGGGAGCGACGGATGAGCTGAACAAACTCTAGAGCTGTCTTGCCGCTGTTGATGACCGCGTCGACGAGGATCACGACGCGCAGATCGTTTCCTCTCGCAAGGTGCTGCGACATGTCCTCGGGCTGCTTCGCATGAACAAACAGGGCCAGAGGAAAGACCTCGCTAACACCAAATGCCATGGGCTCACCGGCGCGCATCACTGCGACGATTAGGGCTTGATTCTCGCCGGTGAGCCGGTAGCCATTGGTGTGATGGCCCTGTACGTGCGGGATAGGATGCTCCTCAACGCCGAGCAGGTCGCCGAGGAAGGCGGTGGCAAGATACCACCCCACGCGGCGATGGGCTTCTCGGAGGGCTGGTCCGGCGACTGCGGCATCGCGAGTCGGCGTCATGAGGAGCTTGGCAGCGTTCTTGTCGGAAGAGTGGACGACTCGGGGACCTGGTCTCGGGGTTCGACTGCAGAAGACCGTGTCGGCGAAGCCTGGGTCTGTGATGTCGACAGTTGGGAGGCGGTGGAGGTCTAGGCGCGGTGGGACATAATGAGGCAACAGAACCTGCCGCGCATGGAGACCACCGCTGTCGATGGCGCCCATCAGCGCTGCTTCCATGCTCCTGGACCTTGTTTTCTCGTCGCCCACCACGATGAAGGCCTCATCTGCCTTGGAAAGCATGGGAATGTCCAGAGTACTGTCGCCGAATGCGAGAACGTGGCAGTGCAGGACATGCTGGATGTGGCCCACCAAGGCGGCTTTTACCTGGGCTGTCACCACGAGGGTTCTGTCGCCGTTGGGACCGCCGCCGACTACAGTGCATCGGGTCAGACCCGCACGTCTCAGTATCTTCTCCCAGACGACAGCGAGTCCACAGGTAACGACGACAGCCCTCGTGCGGTGCGACGTCTCCACCTTCTCGAGGAGCCGTAGGAACTCTGGATGCAGCGAAACTTGTGCTGCTACTGCATCGCAGGTCTTTTGGAAATCCAAGTTGTGGTTTGCTTCTTCATAGAGCAGATTGGCCTGGCAGAAGGCGGGGAAGGAGTAGCCAAGGGGTCCGCTGAAGAGTGTCTGTAAAGGATCATCAGCTTCCTCGCTTGACCCTCGGTATCGAGCAATGGTTTTCCAGAATAAAGTGCCCGTATCCTCAGGGATCAAGGTCTTGTCGCCGTCAAGGACCAAAACCGTCTCCAGATCTTGTGTACCGCGCTGGAGTCCATCGTCCAGGACTTCTTTAGCCAGGCGGGTGTTGGACTCCTCGGTCTGTTTGATGAAGCCTCGTATGAGGCTCAAGACCTCCGTCTCGGTCTCTGACGACCGGGTTGTGCCCACCGTGGAGAACAAGATGCCGTGTTTGTGGCACATGCGGCGAATCTGCGTCTTTTCCTCACACTGCCACGCTCGGATATGCTCCCTCGACAGGGGCGAGCGGGCTCTGATTAGGTCTCCCTGCCTGCGTTGGATGATGATGTCCGCAGGGATGTCGAGGTAGATGATGTGAGTGTAGACGGCAAGGTCATGCCGGGTGTACACATGTTGCCCCGCCTCGCCTTCGGGCCAGAACATCCAGTGCCCCGTCACGATGGCTGGATGTCCAGAGGTTACCGCAGAGTCTCTGATTCTGGTGATGGCCTGCTGGCGATAGAGAGTCTTGTCGGCTTCGGGGAGTTTCTGGAACGCTTCGAGTGTGCCGGGGACGATCTGCAAAATGACCTGCGTGCCTTCATAAAAGCTGAAACGCTCTTGTCCATCGTTGAGTACTGTCTCGAGCCTGTTCAGAAGGAATGATTTGCCCGCACCGGGCACACCGTAGATGCCAATGACAATTGGCCTGCTATCATGAGCTTCGAGAGGCAAAAGGTGTTGGGCGAGAGAACCCATGGCTTCGGTATAGGTAGAGAGAGGGTCTTGAAGGGATATAGGATGACTGCTAAGCAGTTTCGACTGATACTGAAGGGTGCGATGGCCATACACGCAGGCAGATATATATATGCACATCGTTTCTATGTGGAAGAAGCAAGAATCGGAAAGGCCAACTCGTAAATCCTCATGGTTCGCACACTACTCACCAGAAATGCTACCTCATGCTGGAGGCCCACCAAGCCACACCTTCCAGCGTCGAACCTATGGCAGTGGCGGCGACACCCGCACCGTTGATCTTCCTGTGTTCAAGGGCACGGCTGAGTGCATGCCATACCTGACGTTGCCCAACTATGACAACATCCAACTTCCAAGGTCGTCATCCTTGCCTGGTACGTTGACCACCAATGCCCTAAACACTGCAGCACATGAAGTGAAGGCCTCATTACCATGCAGGTATAAACTAAGCGTTCCGCGGTCCAGGATGAAAGAGGGCCTCCTGCAGACCGGTGAGCCATGTTGTGGGCGTGTATCGTACAGCTGATGCAGAAGAAGAGGTCGTGCGTCTCACTCCCTCAATATGGGAGAAATCTCAGGGTGAGACACTGCTAGTGGGATTCCTCCTGCAGGTAATGTAGATGCCAGAGAGTAGAATGATGATAGCGATGGTAGGAGGTGTTGTGGCAGTGTCCATAATGAGGTCTCGATGATGATGTCGGCTCAAGTTGCTCATGTGTCAAGGTAAACCATCCCTTTCCCCTCACAATATATGTCGATCGATGAAGAGCCTATCTTGTGGGTATGACAAGAAGTGGAGGAACCAATACTTGAGACTGATATGCCTAACTGTAGGAATGTCAGTCCATCTTTGTTTTGCTGGTCTCGTTACTAACCAGGTGAGATTGGGTTTCTTTCAGGGTGTTGAATCAAGGTCGTGTGTTCTGCAATAAGGCTTCATCATGATTTAGTCGCCCAAGAAGGTTGCAGACACTGTCTTGTTCTCCCAAGTTGGATATTCAACGATTCTCTCGAGTTTAAGCCTTGAAACATGTGCACCCCAAGATAGAATGGAAGCAGTGGATCATGTAGTGAGTTGACCACTGCATATTTAAGTAACACTGATTAGAAGGAAGAAGTGGTGGTGTTTTTCAGCCTGAAAGTCAGTACAAGTACTACTCAGTAGTGGAGTCCTTGATGTCTTCCAGGGAGGTAAGTCTGGGGGCTTAGCGGCAGGCAAGAAAAAAAAATAGTGCCAAGGGTACCCCGAAAGTGTCGCTGCGGGTTGTCTAAATTTTGGCTGCTTGTGAACGCGCGCAACTGCCCACCACCACCAAAATCGTGATGTGGTGATTTGCTTGACAACAAGCTACTACACAGCTCCTGTCCTGCACTGACAGAGAGAGTTGTAGGCTGAAGGTGGACTTGTGTGAGCCTCACAGCTCTCCACTGAGGTCCAATCACATTTATTTTGTTGTCTGCACTGGAAACAGTCCATTCCATGGGGCTCTGAGCTTCTCTCATCGCAACATCCACGAACCTTTCTTTACTCTCCATTTCTCCCAACATCCCTCAACCCTCAACCTCCGAGAACAATCATAATGGCCGCCACATTTCGCACACGGCCGTGGCTGACGGCCTCAATACGATCAACAGCAATCTCGCCCCCCTCCCTCCTCGCAGCACGAGGTCTCCTGGCAAATCTGGAGCAGACGAGGCAATATGCCGCTGCCACCCGCAGGAGAATCGACCCTCGCTTCCGGAATGCGATGCAGCATACCAAGAATTCTCAGCGCGGGCAGGAAGCTACATCCTCGCTCATGTCTGACATGATGGACGACAAGAATTACGTTGAGACTTCCGATATGGCCGTGCTGGCACCGAGTATGTCATCTGTCCATCTCTTCTCGTGCGGGCTGCAGATGGGATTGTACTGAACAGAAGTGTTCCCTCCTCCTAGAAACCGTTGTCACCCTTCCCCTCTCCAGAGCCCCCAGAGAACCCAAGAAATTCTTCCGATACTACTGGGAGATCCTCAAGACCCGTTTCGGCGACCGCGTCCAGATCCTCCAGCAGACCATCGCCCTCAAGGAGAAGTTCTTCTCGCGCGCCAAGTTTCGCGTCGAGCGCAAGGGCATTGCCGAGGCCGCCCTGGACCTACATGCCCAAATGTCGCAGAACCTAGCCATGGGTGGTCCGACGGGCCGTGCCAACCTGGCCAAGATCTGCGTGCCTAAACTGCACCGCTCGCTGGTGGCCGCGATCGAGTCCCGGCCGAAAGGGAAAAGCTACAGGTGGGAGAGGCTCTCGACGCAGGGGCAGCCGCGCATCATGGACCACAAGTGGGCCGAGGTGGATGTGGGCATGCCCTTGTCGTTCCGGCAGGCTGTGGTGCGCATCAAGAGCAAGCAGAGGCTGACGGAGCTGGATGCGAGGGGGAACGAGGTCGGCAGCAAGGTGCTGGACCTGCTCGAGTATCTGGTGCTGTGGCGCACGGTGGACAAGAAGCGCCTGACGGAGGGGGACTGGCAGGTTTACGGCACGCTCAAGGAGACCACACTAGAAGAACTGGAGAAGGAGATTGCAACCATGAAGTCTTTGGCCGACGTGCGGGCGGCGACGAAGCTGCTGGAGACACAGGCCAAGCTGGATGCAAAGAAGGGACCATGAGCATGATGATGAGCATGGTTCATATGTATATCAAGTAGCCTGTCAAGATATTCCTGCACATAGCATAGGGTGCAAGGCAAGGCAATGCTTGAGAGATGGGAAGAAGCAAGGAACACTCCTCCCTCTGTACGTATAATATCATGATCAAGGAGAGAAAAAAGAAAGGAAAAAACCAAGGCAAAATAAAATAAAAATGAAACAACCCTTTCCACCCCAAACCAACACTCGAAAGCTGTACCATCTTTACCCCTAATTTCATAACCATCTTCCGTCTTCCCTTGACCTATGCGTTCGTCCTAGTTCCAGCCATCTAGGGCTCCTGGTGTTGTCTTCCCCTGTGTTGCCACCCATACACACACTCTCTATGAACGATTCTCTAGAAGAATTTCCCAGTCTGCTTCGAAGTTGTGGCGCTCTCATCACGAACAATATCCACCCTCTCGCCGATAGAGTCAGCATCCTGCTGCTGCAGCTCTGCCGGCCAGTCGAGCGCATCGAACCGCCGCCCCGTCTTCTTGGCCCACAGGAACTGAAACCCGATCCGCACCGCACAGGCAGCCAGCCCAAACAGCAGACCACCCACAGGGGCAGCGACGAAGGCCCCAAAGGCGCCCCAGTCGCCCTCGTACAGGCCAGCCTCGAGCAGGATAAGGCTGGCACCTTGCTGGGCATCGCCGTAGTAGATAGTACCAAAGATAAAGACGCACAGGATACCACCCAGGCCGCCGACGACGACCTCAAACCCGCGCCACCAATACAGCTTCTCGGACAGGCCCATGCACAGGACGGGTATGGTGGAGGCGGAGAGCAGGTCGGAGATGAGGTAGATCTGCAGGATGGAGGGGGCCTTGAGAGCAATGACCACGGTGGGCACGATGATGCAGACGACGGCGGCGCGGATGACCCAGATGTTGAGACGGTTACGGAAGAGGTCGTTGGCGGCGGACGAGACCATGGCGCTCTGTAGAGAGTCGAACGAGGCCGTGGAGAGGGAGACGGCCATGACCAGCACGATCCCCACGACCCAGGCCGGGAGCTGCTCGAGCAGTAGGAAAAAAGCCACACTGCCGTCCTGCGCAGGGTCACCCGGCCACGCGCCCGACCACGCCGCGATGCATCCCGTCATGCCGACCAAGACCAGGATGATGAGCACCACGACGCAGGCAATGCTCACGCCGATCCAGAGGTCGCGGTCCGTCTTGGAGGCGAAGGTGCGCAGCCAAAAGTTGGACAAGAAAAAGTCGTTGGTCAGGATCGCCACGGGGAAGATGTACAGGAGCTGCCAGCCCAAGAGGTTGGGCTGTGTGAGCCCGGAGGAGTCGACCAAGGACGGGTCGATGTGCGTGCGGGCCCCGATAGCGATGGTGGCGATGATGATGAGCCCGATCACCATGCTGCCTTGGATGTTGTCTGTTGTGAAGGAGATTCGAAAACCACCAAGGGCTGATATCCAGACATGTCAGAGATTGGGGGAAAAGTTTGTTGCTTCACAGAAAAGTGAAGTAATGTAATTCAACTTGGACACACACACAGAGAGAGAGAAGAGACCAAAACCTACACGTGTACACCGTCGTGACGACGCATTCCACAATGAGAATGGGAAGAGCATCAAGCCCGGTAAGGGCATTTACCGCCTGGCCGATGGCAGACAACTCCGAGACCATGTACAGAAACATGGTGACGAGCGTCAGGAAGCTCAGCCACAGCGCCGTGACGATTCCATACCGCTGGCGTGTCCACTCGGTAAGAACAAACCCCTCGGGACACTTTCTGCGGATGATGGGACCCAGCGCGGCAAAGATCAACAGCGGCAGGGCAGAGGTCAGCGCGTACACGACCACGCCCTGCACGCCGGCGATGGTGCCTAGCTGCGGGTAAGAGAACAAGATGCCGGAGCCGAGGCCTTGTATTGGTCAGTACGAAAGAAGGGAGAAGAAGAAGGAGAAGAGAGGTTTTTTTGGAGGGGGGGGGGGGGGTAGGGGG